>CP097509.1:51756460-51781460 GCA_023547065.1 Musa troglodytarum
TACTCATGCCACCGGCCACGAGAGGGTCGCCCGCGCCCGGCGGGACCTCCCATCATTCGGGAAAGGAACTACCGATCCTTCCCGACGTGACCCAAGACAGTCCTGCATGGATGGAGGACGCTGGCCTTCCGGCCGCCGGCCGGGACCAAAGACTTCTGGCAGGAGTGGTGGCGCTTGTTCGGCCGCCTGGCCGCACGCCATCGGCGCCTCCAGTGTCCACCACCTCCTGGCCTTCGCCTCTTTCTTGGGACGCCTCATCGGCGCAGCGCGGGGAGCCACCCCGCCCGCTTGAGACCGCCGAGAGCGCGAGATGGTCCCCTGAGCACCCGAAGTCGTGGAAGGATCGCAGTTCACCATCCCTGCAAAAAGACGACAGATATGTCAGAAGACAGAGTATGGCAGCGATCTAAAAGGAAGCGAGACAAAGACAGCCTACCCCGAGCGCGACTCACCGCCTCCACCACCATCGCCCGACATGTTGCGGATGGCTTTGCGAGGAAGGGAGGATTACCTCACCGCCGAGGTGAGCACGCCTCGGCACTCTGGGCAGCGTTATCGATGGTCCTTGACGACCACCGAACCTCAAAACCCCACCGTCTCGCACGACAAAAAGAAGCGCCTCTTCCACCCTTTGTTATTGGTGGGGCGCCATTAACCCGAACCCCGGTCGTGGGCCAGAAGTAACCCCGACTTTGAAGAGGCGGAAGGAGAGAAAAAGGTTGCGTCGGGCGATGTTGGCGAGTGGCATTCCCTGCAAAACCACCGTGTACCGCCAAGAGTTGGGGTTATCCGGGAAGGCGAAATACGCCACAGGAGATGCAGATACGATGGTTGGGTGCAGGGGAAGGCGCAGCCGCCTCTAGGGCATCGCGACAGTGGCAAAGCCCTTGGGAACCGGGTCAAAGCCCGCTGTCCCGCCACGCCAGAGGTTGAACTCCTCCGGATGCCGAAGCGCCACGGAGAATCCCCACCATGCGCCGCCCAAGATAGAGTCTTGGTCGTGGCGCCACATCAAGGCCTCTAACTCACGCACGCCTGCATCCGAGGAAGGGCCGAAGGAGGAGACGAAGGGAGAGCGCGACACGGGTTGTAAATCGATGGGGAGGAGGAGGAAGAAGGTAAGAAGAGGAAGTGGAAGGAAGACCCATCGCACACTAACCTATAAAGGAAGAAAGCGGCCGAAGAAGCTAAAAGGCACCTGAGCCATGGAGAATACTTGAAGGAAGACGACGGCAGACAAGAGATGAAAACTCCGGATAAAGTGGTAGAGAGACGCGGCCCCCTATTTATAGAAAAAGGGGAACTCGACCTTTCGCCTCCGAGGCGACAAAGATGACACCGCCACATCGCCCAATAGCATCACATCGGCAGCGCCGCATCATATTGATGAAGAGCCGACGGTACACCCCGTAAAAACTTATCCCGCACGCCGCTCGATTCCAAAGAACGCACTATCGCGAGCCACGCGTTCGCTAGGTCTTGAGCGCTCGACTCGTATTCTAGGCGAGCGAGCTGGCTTCATCCCGGAGGTTCGTTTTCTAGGTCTTGAGCGCTGCTCGACCATCGTATTCTAGGCCTCGAGCGAGCCTCGCTTCATCCCGAACGAGGTTCGCTATTCGGTTTTCTAGGTCTTGAGCGCTTCGAATCGTATTCTAGGCCTTGAGCGAGCCTCGCCCCCATCCCGAACGAGGTTCGCTATTCTGGTTTTCTAGGTCTTGAGCGCAGCTCGACCAGGCATTCTAGGCCTTGAGCGAGCTCGCTTCATCCCGAACGAGGTTCGGCTATTCGTCTTCTAGGTCTTGAGGTTGCTCGACCATCGTATTCGGGCCTTGAGCAGCACGCACAACACGAGGTTCGCCATTATGGTTCCTGGTCAGGCGTGACTCGACCCTTGTACCAAAATGACGGGTCAAGGTGGACTCGACGCTGCCTCAACCCCCGACTTCCGACGCCGGCTTGGCAAGGAGAATCGCCTCTCGACTCTTATCCCGAACGACGGCCACTAGGTTCCTCGTGTCGCGCGTGACTCGACCCTTGTACCAAAATGACGGTCGAAGGTGAGGACTCGACGCTGCCTCAACCCCGACTTCCGACGCCGGCTTGGCAAGGAGAATCGGCCTCTCTCGACTTCTTATCCCGAACGAGGTTCGCCACTATGCTCCTCGTGTCGTGCGTGACTGACCTTGTACCAAAATGACGGTCGAAGGTGAAGGACTCGACGTGTCTCAACCCCGCCTTCCGACGCCGGCTTGGCAAGGAGAATCGCGCTCTCGACTTTATCCCGAACGGCAGCTTATTCTCGTTCCATAGGCCCCGAGCGCAGCTCGCCACACATCCCGAACCCGCGGCCACTCGACTTCCTGTGCCTCGAGCGCAGCTGCCACACACCTTCCGAACCAGCTCGGCTATCACGATTTTGCAAGTCGTGGTGCGTGACTCGACCCTAGTACCCAACGACGGGTCGAATGAGACTTGACATCGCCGCCCTTACCTCGAGCGCCACCCATCGTTCAACTGCCCACTCGCGAAGTCTCAACTCTCGACACGGACGCCGGCATAACCCTCTCGACATTATCGCGAGTTCTGATCTTGAGCGACGTCGATCATATCGGCCTTGAGCGCCTCGCATCATCGAACGATTCTGACAACGTCTTGAGGCGACTCTTTATCCCGAACGAGTTCGCATGATCTTGAGCCCGATCATCGCATCTTAGGCCTTGAGCGGCTCGACTATATCCAACGATGGTTCCGACTATGGTCTCTGAGGTTCTCGACTTCTTTATCCCGAACGGTAGTTCGCATGATCTTGAGCGACGCTCGATCATCGATCTTAGGCCTTGAGCGTGGCTCAAGACTATATCCCGAACGACGCTCGCGACTATGGCTTTCGGGTCTTGAGCGCGCCGACCCCGCACTGCGACTTTGGTCAATCATGACACAACACGAGAAGTTCTGCCCGAGATCTCCGGCAATCGTTCTTCCGAGCACCACCCCAAATTGCCCCGCAGAGTGGCTTTTGAGGGGGTAGTGATAAGGATATTAAGTATGACGAGACACCGGTCTTCGTCACAACCGCCGACGCCATCGCCTCCCGCGCCTCCAACCGCCCACGATGTGACCCGACGCCGCTTCTCCCTCAAAGACGCCCAACTACCCGCCACCTGACCACGGCACCGACCAAGGTGGTCGTGCCCAGACGCCACATGCGCATGGGCTGAAGCACGCTCCGCTCCAACCTATTTAACCCGAACAGTAGGACAGATGGGGATCTCGGATTCGACTCAGATCTCTCTCATCCTCGCTCAACCCTTTCCCGGCTTAAACACTCCGAGAGGTGAGAGTAGACTCGACACCCGCACTCTCTCGAGGAACTCCGACCGACGGCCGCAGACCGACTTGCCGGAGGGGTTTCGGGCGGAGCATCCGACCGGGCTTGCGCAGTGTCTCGGCCCCGACGATCGAGGAGCGCGCAGCCGCTTTTCGAGAGCTCGACGGGCGTGAGCAGAGCCATCGACGCCCGAACCGCACCGAGACGACTTCTGCCGGATTTCGCGCCGAGCGCCGTGGTCACGCAGAAAGTTGTTTCTAACACCCGTGAAACCAATGGTTGAGGTACTCAGACTATGTGCCGAACCGCTGCTCGGGTAAGGGCAAAGCGACGCCCAGCCCCTGCTACTAACTCGCTGCTTGGTAATAGGGTCGAGGTCATGCACATGACCCGAAACTATGATGACCGGAACCGCTGCTCGATATGGGGCCAAGCCGCCACCAAGGCCCGTAAGACTGGTCGAGCCGCCAAGACCTGGGAAACTAATAACCAACCGCCGCTCGACAAAGGGGTCGAGGAGACGCCCGATTTCCCGCTGCCAATCCGACGTCCGTAATCGTGATCGAGACCCGCCGCTTAGGCCCGTGGAAACCAACGGCCGAGCCGCCATTAAGACCATGTACCAACCGCTGCTCGGCGGTAAGGGCAGCGACGCCCGTGTCCTCGCACCCGCCGCTTGGAACTAAGCGACCGAGGTCACGCGCACGCATATCAGAACCGTAATGACCAACCGCCAAGCCGATATGGGGCCGAGCCGCCGCCAAGGCTTCGATATCGCCGACCGCTGGTTGCGGGCCGAGCCGCCAAGACCTAGAAGATCGGAGCACGCCAACCTGCTGCTGATATGGGCCGAGCCGCCGCCAAGGCCTAATACCATAAGTGGTCGCAGCCGCGCCAAGACCTAGAAGACGGAGCACGCCAACCGCTGCCGATATGGGGCCGAGCCGCCCCAAGGCCTGTACCAATGGTCGAGCCGCCAAGACCTAGAAGATCGATATCGCCAACCGCTGCCGATATGGGCCGAGCCGCCGCCAAGGCCTGTATTACCGTGGTCGAGCCGCCGCCAAGACCTAGAAGATCGATATCGCCAACCGCTGCTTCGATATGGGGCCGAGCCTGGTCGAGCCGCCAAGACCTAGAAACCGAACCGCCGCGGCCGCTCAAAAACGGCTCGCGAGAGCGTTGCCGGAATCGAGGATACGGGCGGCCGGGTAAGTTTTTACCGGGGTGGACACGCCACCTCTTCATTAATATGACGCCGCGCTCGATCGCCTGATGTGATGCTATTGGGCTGTGGCGTGTCATGTCGCCGCCGCCGGAGGCGAAAGGTCGAGGCCCCCTTTCTATAAATAGCGAGCCCGCGACACTCTATCACTTTATCGAGTTTTCATCTCTGTCCCGCCGCCGCCTTCCTTCAAGTTTTCCCTAGGCTCCTGCCTTTAACTTCTTCCACCGATTTCTTCCATTATAGGTTAGTGCGCGATGGGTCTTCCTTCCACTTCCTCTTCCTCTCGCTTCTTCCTCCTCCTCCCATCACACAACCCGCGCCGCTCTCCCTTCATCTCCTCCTTCCAGCCCTTCCTCGATGCGGAAGCGCAAGGCATGCGTTAGAGGCCATAATGTGGCCGCACGACCAAGACTCCACCTTGGACGAGCGCATGGTGGGGATTCTCCGCGCCACGGCAAGATCCCGAGGAATACAACCTCCGGCCCTCGGCGGACAGCGGGCTTTCGACCGCCCCAAGGGCTTTGCCCCGACCGCCGATGCCCTAGAGGCCGCCCGCGCTTTCCCCGCATCCAATCATCGATCCTCAGATCTCCCGTGGCGATTTCGCCTTCACAGATAACTCCCAACTTTGGCGGTATCCGTGGCTTTCCGGGGAATGCCACTACGCTAACATCGCCCGACCCGCAACCTCTTCCTCGCCGCTTCTTCAAGGGGTTTGGGATACTTCGCCGCACGCACTGTGGTTCCGGTTAGCGCGCCCACCAATAACAAAGGGTGGAAGAGGCGCTTTTTTGTCCAAAGGCCAAAAGGACTGGGGTTTTGGGGTTCGTGGTCGCCTAGAACCATCGATAACATCGCCTCAAACTCGCCGAAGAGCGCCATCTCGAGCGCTGAGGGTAATCCTCCTTCCTCGCAAGCCATCCGCAACATGTCTGAGAAGTGGCTCGTGGAGGCCGGACTAAGTCCGCGCTCACGGGTAGGCCGTTGTTGTCTCGCTCTTTTAGGATTGCTGCCGTATTCTAGCTTCTAACACATCCGTTGTTCTCTCGCAGAGATGGTGAACTCGCGGGTCCTTCCATGACTCGGTGCTCCGAGGGGACCGCCTCCGCGCCTCCGGCGGTTCTGCGGCGGGGGTGGCTCTCGCGCACCCCCGAGGAGGGGCGACCCAAGAAAAGGGCCAAGGCCAAGGACGTGGTGGACCTGGAGACGCCCGTGGTCCGCCGGGCGACCGAACGACGGGCGCCCACCTCGCCGAGAGTGCCGGTCCCAGCTGGGACGACCGAAGGGCCAGCGCCCTCCAGCCATGAAGGACTGCCGTTGGTCACGCCGGGAAGGATCACCGCCTTTCCCGAGTGATGGGGAGGTCCTTCGGGCCGCCGAGCGACCCTCTCGCGTGGCCCTGGCATGGTCCGTCCCCGAGGACAAGGTGTGGGTCGGGAGAGCCTCGCCAGCCTACCTCCGGGCGCCCATCCCGACGCCGCCGACCTATACACACTCTAAGCGCCATCGCCAAGTCCGCCAAGTCGGTGTTGTGGGTAAGCACCGCCTTGCGGTATCTTCTTAGCCGAGCAATCGCTTCATTACTTTCAGCCTTCTTTCTCTTTGTGCAGAATTTCCACTACACCACGCCCTCATCGATCGTGCACGACTCGGCCGACAGGCACGGTTCGGGCGAAGCGCAACTTGGAGTTGCGCCGCCACTGAGGAGGCCCGAGCGGTCGACCCGAGGCGTTGCCGCCGAGCAACGGGCGGCGACATGGGCGCGAAGTCGCGTCGACCACCGAAGCTCGAGGCGCCGCCGACGAGGCCGATCGCGGTAAACATCTCCCGGACGGAGAAGTTGGAGAACCGCCTCGATGAAGGAGGCTTCGAGTTGGCCGCCAAGCCGACCTCGAGGAGGCCGAGCTGAAGGCCGCCAGAAGCCCTTGCCGCGCGAAGGCGCCGGCCGAGAGGGACCGGAGGCGCGATGACAAGAAGTCGGAAGGCTTCCTCTCGCCGGATCTGACGGGCCGTATCATACGAGTATGGGTACAAGGTTGCCCTGGCCCGGTTCCGAGCATGCCCTCCAGGCTCGGCGGTCGAGGAGGATCCTTTCACCTCATGCCCCGAGGATCATGGGGTCGACATGCCTGGCGAGGTTCCCTTCGACGACAGCCTTCCCGAAGCTGCGGCTTGAAGACTTCTTTTCTTCTTTTTGGAGGGTCTTCCCTTGCTTTTGTAATACTTCTTTCCTCTAGGGGCCCATTTTGTAATCCAAACCTTTGGTAATACAAATTTGCCTTCTTAATACAATCTCCGACTTCTTTCCAATAGCCCGAGTCTTATATTGACTTACTTCCGCTTTTGTCCTCAAACAAAATATTTCTTAAGGTTCTGACGCCCAAGTCCTCGAATCGCTCGGTCATAGTCGCGAGCCTAACGCTCCTGGCCTGACTACTTTGATTACTCGGTAGGGGCCTTCCCACTTAGGTGCAAGCTTGCCCTCGAGTGGGCGGGTCGCCACTTCCGCCTATGAGACTAAGTCTCCCATCCCGAGGGGTCGAGGGCGCACCTTCTTGTTGTAACTCCCGCAACACTCTGTACGCCAAAGATCTTTACGCGCGCGCTGTTGGCCCCGCTCTTCTAGCAGGTCTAGGCCAGCCCGAACTCCTCGGGCCGAGGTGGATTCTCATAGTTCTCCACCCGAATGTCGGAATGACCAACTCGGCCGGCAGGATCGCTTCCACGCCGAATGCCAGTCAGAGGGGACTCGCCTGCCGCCTTCGGGTAGTCCGCAGAGACCATAGGATGTTCGGAGCTCGCCGACCCACCGATCGGCTTCCAAAGTCCTTTTCCTAAGTCCATCCGTGATAGATCGTTGGTCACCTCACGAGCCCGTTGGTCCGGGTGGGCCACCGAGCTAAACCTCAATCGATGTGATAAGTCGCGTAACTCCGAGAACCGAGTGGCCGGGCGAATCCGGGTCCCGTTATCGCGATGATAACGCTGGGCGCACCGACCGGGTCACGATGTTCTTCCATACGAACTGCTCACCCGCTCGGCCAGAATGGTTGCTGTGGCTCTCGCTTCCACCCACTTAGTGAAATAATCTATCTCACGATGATATGTCTCCGCCGTCGGACGCCGGGAATGGCCCCAAGAGGTCCATTCCCATTGAGCGAAGGGCCAGCGCAATCCATGGAGGCGAGCGGACCGCAGGAGCCGCGGGCGCGGCCCGGCGCTGCAGTGTCGCACCGCCGCACGGTAAAGCCTTGGCGCCTTTGGCAACGAGGCCGCACAGCCCCGCGCAGATTTTGAAGGCCAAAGTTCGGCCGCCCATGTGCTCCCCACAAGTCTCGCTGCGGACCTCTACGAGAATCACTCCGCCTTACCTGGGATCTAAGCATCGTAGTAGGGGGTGGGAAAACGACCTTTGTAGAGCCATCGCCAATCTCGCAGCATCACGCTCGTTAGCCGCCGCCTTGACCTCATCCAGTAGATCCCATCGCTATACTCAAAGACTTCGAATCCACGAGGTGGTCGACCGGGTCTATTCTGGCGATGGCCACCGACCGTGTCACTTCGACTCGAGGTTCTTCGATCGAGGCTAATTTCATGAGCTGGTTCCGCCTGCTCGGGACGCACTCGACAGAGTGAAGAGGAAAGTTAGAGGTTTGGGCTTTTACCGCGAGAAACAACTTTTACATCTCACGCGCAACCGAAACCGGGTCCGCAGACGATTCGCCCGGATGGCTCTCGCCACGTTGCCGACTCCGGAACGCGGCCTGACGCGACTGCAAAATAGGGCGGTCGATGCCTCGACCCTCCGACGCCTGTCAAGATCGCTCCCGAGTTCCTCAGAGAATTGGGGTTCGGTCTACCACCTCTGAGTGTTCATGGAAAGAATCTCATCGCACGGCTAAATAGGCCTGACGCATGCCACGCGCAGTGGCGATGACCGACTCGCAGGCCGCGCCGGGTCAATCTAGTTGCACGAGGAGAAGCAACGTCGCGATCAAATCGGGAGCAATGGAGCGCAGAGGCCGACGCCATCCACACCAAGACGTGTCACGCCATTTAATACCTCAACACGCCAAAAAGCTTAGCAGACCTTGAGGATTGGCGCTTAAAACCCGTTGCCGATCAAATCTCGCGAGGTTCGCCAGAGGTCATACTCGATGCCAATCCTCACAGGATACTGGGCGCCGCCAAGACTAGAAAACCGATGAGCAGCTCGAGATCTCAGAATCAACCGGTGCTCGATGGGGGCGTCGAGGAACTCAAGACCCAGAAAACCATAGTCACCAAACCGCGGATATCGGCCGAGGCGTCGCCAGAGTTGAATCGCCGCGGTGTCAACCACCGCTCGATGGGTCGAGGAGACGCCCGATCTCGAACTGACGAATCAGGAAGGCATGCCGCGAGCCGTGAACCAGTTGTGTATCAGACATTGCTGAACCGTCGTTTCAAGGGCAGTGATCCATTTCTACAACTCGCCGCTTGGTAATAAGGTGAGGTCAAAGACGACTGAAAATTAGATGACGAATCATGCTTCGATATAGGCCGAGCCGCCACTCGAGGCAAGACCATGGTCGCCGCCACGATCTGGAAACTGATTAACCAACCGTACAAAGCGCGGAGACGCCCGATTTCATTGCCAATCACCTTGGCCACCATCCGTGATCGGAGCTTAGGTGAAACCAGCCGCATTATGTACCAACCGGTCGGTAAGTGCGCGACGCTCAGGTCCTCGCACATCCGTTGGAACTATGACAGGTCACACATGAATTGAGACCACGATCAATCGAGGGACCGAGTCACGCCAAGGTCGTATTAGCAATGGTGAAGCCATCGCCAAGACTTAGAAGATCGATATCGCAACATTAGATACCGAGCCGCCGCCCTGCATATGGTGCCGCCAAGATTCTAAGATCGATATCGCCAACAGCTGCCGATATGGGGCCGGCGCCGCGGCCCGCTGTTATTACGCCGCCAAGACGAAGATCGAGTATCGCCAATATGCCGCGTTTGGTCGGCCGGGCGTAGATGGTGGTCGGCGCCGCCAAGACCTAGAAGACTGATATCGCCAACCGCTGCCGATAGGGGCCAGCCAAGGAGATACCCATCAGCCCGCCAAGACCGAAAAACCAACCACCGCTATACGCAAAAACGGCCGATGAAGGTTGTCCGAATCGAGGATACCGCGTGTTTTCACCGGGTGGACACACTCTTCATTAATACGGCTTCGATCGCCATGATGCCACTGTATGTCGGTTGCCGCTAGGGAGGCGAAAGGTCGAGGCCCCTTTATAAATAGCGAAACTCAACTCTTACTATGGATTTTATCTCTTGTCCGCCGCTGCCTTCCTTCAAGTTTTCCTAGGCTCCGTTTTTTAACTTCTTCCACCGATTTCTTCCATTAGGTTAGTCGATGGGTCTCCTTCCACTTCTTCCTCCGCTTCTTCCTCCTCATCAATCACAACCGCCTCCCTTCATCTGTTCTTCCTCGATGCGAAGGTAAGGCAAGTGAGGTCGATCGACCACGAGACTCCACCTTGACGAAAGGCATGGTGGGATTCTCCATACGTTACGGCATCCCGGAGGAATACAACCTCCCGCCTCGAAGGGATGGCGGCTTTCGAATTGCTCCGGCTTTGCCACCGATGCCCTAGAGGCCTGGGCCGCGCTTTCCCGCACCCACGTCGATCTCCAGATCTCTGCGGCCATTTCAGATAACTCCCAACTTGGTGTTCCGGCTTTCGGGGAATGCCACTACGCCAACATCGCCCGACCAACCTCTTCTCGCGCTTCAATTCTGGGGATATTTCCTCGCCGCACACCAGGGTTCCGGCCATGGCGCCACCAATACAAAGGTGGAAGAGCTTTTTGTCCAGGACCGGGTTTTGGGGTTCGTGGCTGCCAGAACCATCGATAACATCGCTCAAAGAATAATAAGAGCGCGCATCTAGAGAGGGTAATCCTTCCTCGCATCCATGTCGGAGAAGTGGGGAGGCAACAAGTCCGCCACGATGTAGGGTTGTCGCCTTGTATTGCTGCAGATTCTAGCTTCAACACATCCTGTTCTCGAGATGGTGAACTCGCGTCCTTCCATGACTCGGCTCCGAGGGGACTCTCTCCGCCTCCTATTCTCTGGCGTGGCGCACACCGAGGAGGGGCGCTCCCAAGAAAAAACGGGCGTTGGAAGGACGGTGGATCGAGACGCCTGACCGAAACGCGCCCACCTCGCCGAGGCCGGTCTCAAAAGGGACGACGAAGGGCCAGCGCCTTCAAAATGGATTCTCACGGGAAGGATCACCGGTTTTTCCGAGTGGGGAGGTCCTTCTGGCCGCCGAGCGACCTCACCGCTCTCCCGAGGGACAAGGTGGTCGGGAGAGCTCCGCCGCTACCGCCCATCCCGACGCTGCCGACCTATACACCTTCTGCGCCACGCCAAGTCCGCCAAGTCGCGCACCGTTTTGGGCGGTATCTTCTAATAGCACCGTTTGACTTAGCCTTCTTTCTCGGCGTGAGCTCCACTACACCGTGCCTCATCGACCAACACTTGGCCCGAATCGTTCGGCGAAAACTGGAGTTGCGCTGCCACCGAGGAGGCCCGAGGATGGACTCAGGCGTGCGCTGAGCACCGCGCGGAGCGGGGCGCGAAGTCGCCACCTTCACCATCCGGCCGAGGAGCTCGCGGATAAACATCTCCGACGAGAAGAGAACACTCCGATGGAGGCTTCTGAGGTCGCCAAGCTGCCCCGGAGGCCGAGCCCCGCCAGAAGCTCTTGCGCGAAGCGGCGCACCACGAGAGGGACCGGAGGCGATGTTAAGAGGCTTTCTCGCCTGGATGACGGGTATGATGGGTATACAAGCTGCCTCGCCCTGCCCAGCACCTCGCACACGAGAGGATCCTTTCACCTCATGCCCGAGGATCAGTCGACATGCCGGTTCCTTCGACGCGCCGGCTTTCAGACTTTTCTTGGAGGGTCTTCCTTGCTAATACTTCTTTCCTCTATCCCATTTGTAATCCAAACTTTCTAATACAATTTTGTTTTCTTAATACAATTCGACTTCTTTCCCTGAGTCCGATATTGACTTACTTCCGCTTGTCCTCAAACAAAATATTTAAGGTTCGATGTTCAAGTCCTGAACGCTGTTCGGCATAGTCGCGAAATAACGCATTTGACATTTGACAGGGCCTTCTTATGCAAGCTTGCCTCGAGTATGGTCGCATTTCGCCATATGAGACTAAGTCTCCCATCCCGATCGAGGCAATTTTGAAGTTCGCAACCCTTGTAAAGATCTATACGCGCTCATAAGCAGTTCAGCCAGCCCAACTCCTCGGGCCGAGGTGGATTTCATAGTTTCCACCCTAATCGAATGACTAACTACCGGCAGACCGCGCCACGCCAAATGCGTCGAGACTCGCCTGCCGCGGTAGTCCGCAGAGACCATAGGATGTTCGGGAGGATCACTGACCGACTTCAAAGTCCTTTCGTCCATCCATAGATCGTCATCAAATGAGCCCGTTATTCCACCGAGCTAAACCTCAATCGATGTGATAAGTCAAACTCGAACCAAAGGCGACCGGTTCCGTTATCGATGATAACGCCAAGATCTAAAATCGGCACGATGTTCTTCCATACGAAGCTCATCTCCGCTAAGCGTTGCTCGCCCACCTACTATAAAATGACCGCTCACGATATTCTCGCGACGTGGGAACGCCCCAAGAGGTCCATTCATTGACCAGCGCAATCCATGGAGGCAGCGGACCGGATGCGGCGCGGCGCCGCAGTGTCGCCGCAAAGTTTGGCGTCTCGCAACGAGCCGGGCATATTTGAAGCGCCGTGTTCGCCGCCATGCGCTCCCACGGTCTGCGGACTCCGAATCACTTCGCCATCGGATCTAAGCATCGAGTGGAAAACGACCTTGGGAGCCGCAATCTCGCAGACACGCCAAGCGAGCGACTCGTCACAGTAGATCCATGGCGATAAGATTTCGATCCACGAGGTGGTGGCGGACTCGGTCCTATTCCATGATGGCCGACCAACCTTCGACCCGGATGTTCCTCGATCGGCCCCAGGCTAAGGTTCGCATTGCGGGATCGCACGACAGAGGAAGCGAGGTGTTAGAGGTTCGGTTTACTCGTATTGGACATGACATCTAGGCCTACCAACTTGTTCACAAGTTGGGAACCTGAGAACATGGACTTCGCATCTCCAAGGCTCGCCAGCACTCGTATTCGCTTCTCATTGTTGTCACCGGCGAGGAACGCCGCGGTCCGCCGGTCTCGATGAGTCCGCGCTCAGAGGGAAGACCATCCACGCAGCTCCTGCTGATTTGCTCAACGCTATTTGCCAACCCGATGAAATCGCCGGGCCTGATGGTCAGCCAGAAGGTCAACTCTGATAGCTCCACCGACATTTAGAGACACACGCGAAACTTAGAAAGAACTTGAGTTTACCTTCATCAACGATGTTTGCAAGAGTTTCCGAGCCCAGAATAAGCGCCCTGCTACCAATGGGAGTGATAGCGCCGCTCGCCCACGCAAAGATGGGTCGTAGTAATGGTAAGCGATCGCTTCTTTCATAGCACCGAGCCACTGCATGCCGAGATGCCGCCGTAGAGGTGTCCGCAGACACCGATAAAGGAGCTGATAAGTGTGTTTAGCTCGCAAAGCTTCAGATTCTCTCCATTGGAAGTTCTTTGATCTTGAGGAAGAAAGGAACACTTATCTCCGACGGAAAACCGGGAAGCCGCTATCCTTCCGGGCATTGAAGCTTTATCGTCGAGATCTCTGGTGAGAGCTTGATCTTCGGTATCAATTCTCTCTGGATGAACCCGAGGAATTCGATGTCACGCCACAGGTAGCAGCAAGGTATCCAGTCTTCAACAGAAGGTTTGTCGCCGAGGTGCAGCCCTTTTACCATCATCATCAATGCATATGCGCCTATTTGCTAACACTTCACCATCCTTGCAGGTGGCACGAACCCGAACGTATAACTTTGTAGAAGTCCGTGTGGTCGGTCATCCCTCCGCTTCGGTTGCCAATAAGAGGAAGCACTTGGCGTTAGTCTCCAGTTGGTCGATCCAGGTAAAGCAATCTCGCAAGCGATTGATCAAACATACACATCCTCTAGTTTCCATTAGGCTTGACGAGACTACGAAACACCGAGGTATGACTTCCTCGATGAAGTCACGCAGACTTTCTTTGCACGCTTGGCGCCGAGTCGAGGGGTCTGGTTCACCGAGCGCGGTCAGATATGAAGATGGGAGACTTGAGATTCTGAGGTTTGGGATGTCTAAGACGTGGCGCTCTGAGGAGGTCAAGAGCTGCGCCATAGGTCGGCATCCCAGTCCGATGACGCCGCTCAGATATCCGGTCCGCTCGATGTCAATATCTGTGCTTTGCATGTTCGCTTCTTACCTAGGTCGATTGAACACCTGAGACGAATCTCTCAACCTCCCACCACTGAACTTCAACGCCCATATGATATGAATCTTTAGCTGAGTTCACTGTACGGCGCTAATGTGTCATCACTGAAAGTCACCAGCTATCTTCATAATGAATTTCGCGATCACCACTCCGAAGTTGTTAGGGAAATAACCTTACGCGACTGGCGCCATACAAATCCGAACCGCTCTCTCCCCTCATGCGACGAGCTCGGCGCGCGCACTGTTGGGATTCGAGCAAGGCGGGTCGATGCTCCGCCCACCCTCCGACGAGTCGCCCGTACCGAGTTCTCAGAGAGGGAATTGCGTGGTGTCCGAGTCTACTCACCTCTGTTTGTGCGAAAGATGAGAGAGATCCCGAGTCGATCGCAGATCCCATCCCGCCTACCTTCGTTAAATAGGTTGACGAGGGGCTTCCGACCGCAGTGGCGACGGTCACCACGCACGTGCGGGTCACCGGTAGTTGGGGCGATGCCGAGAAGCGACGCGGCCGCCACATCGCGTTGGAGCGCAGGAGGGGCGATGCCGCCGCTACGCGTAAGACTGTGTCGCCATACTTAATATCTCTATCACTACCCTCAAAAGCCACCTGGGCACAATTTGGGGGTTTGAAGAACTCGATTGCCGATCGAGATCTCGTTTCTACCGTGCGTGTCATGCGATCAAAGTCCTTTGTGGTACGGGTCGAGGCGCCGCCAAGACCCGTATAGTCGCCAACCGCTGGGATATAGTGCCGAGCCACCGCCAAGGCCTAAGATGCCGGCGATCGAGCCGCCGCCAAGATCATGTACCAACTACCGCTCGGGATAAGGGGTCGAGGAACCTCAAGACCCAACCGCTGCTGATCACCACCGCCGGCTAAGATGCCGCGAGCCACCGCCAAGGCCTAAGATGCGAGCCGATCGAAGTCAACAACCGCCGATAATCGAGAGACGCCGGAGATGCTCGAGAGCCGACGCCCGCTCGGATAATCGAGGAGGCCGCTTGCTGAACCAAGTGAGGTTGAGACGCGAGGCGCCGAGGCCGAAGGCGCGCGATGTCCAAGACACCCGCCGTTGGGTACTAGGGTCGAGGTCACGCACACTTGCAAATCGGATAGCCGAACCGCCGCTCGAAGGTGTGGCCGAGCCGCCGCCAAGGCGAAGTCAGTAGCCGAACCGCTGCTCGATGTGTGGCCAGCCAGGCCTATGGAATTAATAGCCGAATCGCCGTCGATAAGGGGTCGAGGAGACGCCACTTCTCTGCCAAGCCGACGCCGAAGACAGTTGAGACACGCCGGTCCTTCCCGCAACATTATTTGGTACAGGTCACGACACGCACCGAGGAGCATATACAACTGCTCGATAAGGGGGTCGAGGAGACGCCCGATTCTCCTTGCCGACGTCCGAAGAAGAGACGCCCTCCCGCCATGGTACAAGGGGTCGAGGTCACGCACACCCGAGAATATATGGCCAACCGCCGATATAAGGGGGTCGAGGAGACGCCCGATTCCGCCGACGTCCTAAGTCGTGGTTGAGACGCCACCCCTCGCATCACCCATTTTGGTACAAGGGGTCGAGGTCACGACACACCGACCATAATGGCCAACCTCCGCGGGTGAGCCGCGCCATACCTGGTCGAGCAACCGCCAAGACCTAGAAGACGTAATAGAACCGTCGATGGCCGGGCTCGCCGGCGAATAGGTCGCCAAGACCTAGCGAACCGTTTCGATGGCCCGCCAAGGCCTCGCGTCGAGCCGCCAAGACCTAGAAAACTGAATAGCCGAACCTCCGCTCGATGGGGGCCGAGGCTCCGCCTGGCCTAGAATGCGCCGCCAAGACCTAGAAAACCGAGGCCGCCTGTCGAGCCCGAGCAACCAAGACGAAAACCGAACCGGCGCAAAAGCCGCGAGTGCGCGTTGAATCGAGGCCGCGGATAAGTTTACCGGGGTGTACACGCCACTTCATCAATATGACGCCGCTGATCGCCTGATGCTATGTGGCGTGTTGCGTCGCCGCGAGGCGAAAGGTCGAGGTTCCCTTTTTCTATAAATAGGAGCCCCGCCTCTCTACCACTTTATCACGGAGTTTTCATCTCTTGTCCGCGCTGCCTTCCTTCAAGTATTCTCCATAGGCTGGTTTTTAGCTTCTTCCACCGCTTTCTTCCTTTATAGGTTAGTGTGCGATGGGTCTTCCTTCCACTTCCTCTTCTCGCTTCTTCCTCCTCCTCCCATCGCTACAACCCGTGTCGCCTCCCTTCGCTCCTCCTTCCAGCCCTTCCTCGATGCGAAGCGCGTGAGTTAGAGGCCTTGATGTGCACGACCAAGACTCTATCTTGGACGAGCGCATGGTGGGGATTCTCCGCCACGGCATCCCGAGGAGTTCAACCTCCGGCAAGCGACATGGGCTTTTGACCCGTTCCCAAGGCTTTGCCCGTCCGCCGATGCCCTAGAGAGGCCGCCCGCGCTTTCCCCGCACTCCAATCATCGATCCTCGCATCTCCCTGGCGTATTTCCTTCCCGCATAACCCCAACTTGGCTGGTTTTTCTGGGGAATGCCACTACTAACATCGCCCCGACCCGCAACCTTTTTCTCTCGCCTCTTCAAGGGGTTTACTCGCCGCACGCACTGGTTCCGGTTAGCGCGCCCACCAATAAGGGTGGAAGAGGCGCTTTTTGTCCAGCGCCGACGGATCGTTTCGGGGTTCGTGGTCGCCAAGGACCATCGATAACGCCGCCTGCCGAGTGCCGAGGAGCGCGTCTCACCTCGAGCACCGAGGGTAATCCTCCTTCCTCGCAAGCCATCCGCAACATGTCGGAGCAGTTGGTCGTGGAGGCCGACCGAGTCCGCGCCTCGGGTAGGCCGTTGTCTCGCTTCCTTTAGATTGCTGCCATACTTCATCTTCTCGACATATCTCGCGCTTTTTGCGTGATGGTGAACTCGCGATCCTTCCACGACTCGGTGCTCCGAGGGGACCATCTCCGCGCTCCGGCGTTCTGCCGGCGGGCTCTCGCGCACCGGCGATGAGGGGCGCCCCAAGAAGAGGGCGAAGGCCAAGGAGGTGGTGGACTCGAGACGCCAGTGGCCGGCCACCGGGCGATCAACAACCGGCGCCACCACTCTCGCCGAGAGTGCCGGTCCCAGCCTGGGGCGACGAAGGGCCAGCGCCCTCCATCCATGCAGGACTCGGCCGGTCACGCCGGGAAGGATCAGCCATTCCTTTCCGAATGATGGGGAGGTCCTTCGCGGAGCGACCCTCTCGTGGCCCTGGCATGGTCCGCCCGGGGACAAGGTGTGGTCGGGAGAGCCTCGCCCGCTACTCCGGGCGCCCATCCCGACATGGCTCGACCTATACACGCCTCTAAGCGCCGCCAAGTCCGCCAAGTCGCGTAAGCACCATTTTGCTTGAATCCTCTTGGCCGAGCTCGCTCATCACTTTCAGTTTTTTGTGCAGAATCTCCACTACACCATCGCCTCTCGACCGTGCACGACCCGCTTGGCACGGCCCGGGTGAGCGCAACTTGGAGTTGCGCCGCCACCGAGGAAGCCCGAGCGGTCGGGACCCGAGGCGTTGCCGCCGCCGAGCACGGGCGGCGGACATGGGCGCGAGGTTGCGCTCGACCGCTGAGCTCGAGGCGCCGGCGACAGGCCGGGCTGCGTGGCTCCGACGGCGGCCGAGAACCGCCCGATGGAGGAGGCCTCGGTTGGCTGCTGCCGACTCGGGAGGCCGAGCAGGCCGCCGGAAGCCTCCGGGTGGAAGGGAGTCGCCGAGAAGGACCGGAGGCGCCGACGATACAAGAAGTCGGAGGGCTTCTCGCCTCGACCGGACGGGCCGTGTCCTACGAGTATGGGTACAAAGTTGCCCGCCCGCCCGAGCGTGTCCTCCGTGCTCGATGGTCGAGGAGGATCCTTCGCCTCATGCCCCGAGGATCGTGGGGTCGACATGCCCGCGAGGTTCCTTCGACGACAGCCTTTCCAAGCCGCGGCCTCAAGACTTCTTTTTCTTCTTTGGAGGGCTTTCCTTGCTTTTTGTAATGCTTCTTCCCACTTAGGGGCACATTTTGTAATCCAAAACTCTTTGGTAATACAAATATGTTTTCTTCATACATCCTCCGACTTCTTCCAATGTCCTGAGTTTGACATCGATTTACTTCCGCTTTGTCCTTAAACAAAATATTTCCGAGGTTGTGGACGTTCCAAGTCCTCGAACTGCTGCCCCATAGTCGCGAGCCTAACGCTCCCTGGCCTGACTACTTGGATTACTGCAGGGGCCTTCCCACTTAGGTGCAAGCTTGCCCTCGAGTGAGCGGGTCGCTTTCCCGCGACTAAGTCGCCCATCCCAGGGGTCGAGGGCGCACTTTGTTGTAACTCCCGGCTACACTTCGTTGCACGCCAAAGATTTTTACGCGCGCTGGCCCCGCGCTCTTCTAGCAGGTCTAGGCCAGCCCAACTCCTCGGGCCGAGGTGGATTCTCAGTTCTCCACCCGAATGTTGGGATGACTAACTCGCAGTAGGACCGCTTCCACGCCAATGCAAGGTCAGTAGGGGACTCGCCTGCCGCCTTCGGTAGTCCGCAGAGACCATAGGATGTTCGGAGCTCACACCGCTCGATCGGCTTCCAAAGTTCTTTTCCTAAGTCCATCCAGATAGATCGTTGGTTACCTCGCAAGCCCGCTGGTTCGGGGCCACCGAGCTAAACCTCACCGATGTGATAGGTCGCAGTAACTCCGAGAACCGGCCGGGCGACCGGGTCCCGTATCGCGATGATAACGCGGGCGACAATCGGGTCACGATGTTCTTCCATACGAACTGCTCGACCCGCTCGGCCGTAATGGTTGCTGGGCTCGCCTCCACCCACTTGGTGAAGTAATCTATCCCCACAATATGTCTCCGCTGCCGGACGGGGAACGCCCCAAGAGGTCCATTCCCATTGAGCGAAGGGCCAGCGCAATCCATGGAGGCGAGCGGACCGGGAGCCGGGCGGGCCCGGCGCTGCAGTATCGACCGCCGCACGAAAGCCTTGGCGCCTGGCAGCAGAGGCCGCACAGCCCCGCGCAGATTTTGAAGGCCAAAGTTCGCCGCCATGTGCTCCAAATCCCGCCGTGACCTCGGCGAATCCCGCCTCTTCGGATCTAAGCATCGAGTAGGGTGGGAAAAAGACCTTTGTAGAGTCGGCCGATTTCACAAGACCACGCTCGAGTTCGGCGAGCCGCCGTGCCTTGCCCTCATCACCGGGCAGATCCTCGCTTGTACTTCAAGATTTCGATCCACGCAGGGGTGGTCGACTCGGATCCCCGATCTCCATGATGGCCACCGACCGTGTCACCTCCCGACTCGGATGTCCTCCGATCGCCTCGAGGCCGCCGAGCTGGTCCGCCCGCTGCTCGGGACCCGCACCGGACAGAGTGAAGCGGGAAAGTTAGAGGTTTGGGCTTTTACTCGCATCCGGACATGGTCGAGTCCCGCGCTCGACATTTCCACCAACTTGCTCGCGCATGTTGGGAATCCGTGAGAATGTGGATTGCTCCTAGTTGCATCTCGCCGCCAAACGGAGGTTCGCCATACCGTATTCGCCTCGTTGTTTGTGGCCGAAGCCGGCGGAGGGAACGCCGAAAGCGTGTCCGCCGGGTCCTCCAAAATGAGTCCGCGCCGCCTCGAGAGCCGGAAGACCCATCCACGCAGCATCCCCTCGGTGGATTGGCTCAACGCTTCGCTCCGGTGGTGTCAACTCCGAGATGAAATCGCCAAGGCCTGGGCCTTGATGGCTGTCCTCGCTTGTAGCCGAGGTCGAACTGATAGCTCCACCGACCACTTTAGAGACCCGCTACGCCAAACTTAGAAAGAACTTGACGCAGGTTGGTCGGTCAATACCTCAATCGTATGGGCTTGAAGTAAGGGCGAGCTTCCGAGCCGCTAGAATGAGTGCCAATGCCAGCCTTTCAATGGGAGGATAGCGCCGCCCGCCCAAAAGACATGGTCGTGTAGTAAATCGGTGTTGCGATCGGAGGCTTCTTTCACAAGCACCGAGCTCATCGCATGCCGGATGCCGCCATAGAGGGTGAGTTTTTCCGCGCACACCGAGGTAAGTCGGGTAGCTCGATAGGTGTCGCTTCAGTGGCGAAGGCTTCTCGCACTCGCCGCCCATTGGAAGTTCTTCGGTCTTTGAGGACTCTAAGAAAGGGAGGCACTTATCTCCCGACCGAGAAACCGGATAGAGCCGCTATCCTTCCATTAAGGCATTGAAGCTCCTTAATCCGTGCTTGGAGATCTCATGTCGTGAGAGCTCTGATCTTCTCGGGTTGGCATCAATTCCTCTCTCATGTATGATGAACCCGAGGAACTTGCCCGATGTCACGCCAAGACGCACTTGGCCGGATTTAGGCGCATCCCATACCTTCTCGTGTGGCGAAGGTTTCGCAAGTCGCCAAGGTGTGCAGCCCTGTGCGACTTTTCACGATCATATCGCCCACATAGACCTCCATATTTCGCCTATTTGTTGGGCTTAACACCTTGTTCACCATCCTTTGGTAGGTGGCGCGTTTTAACCCGAATGGCATAACTTTGTAGAAGTAGGCTCCTTGGGGTGTGTGGAAGGTTGTATGTTGCCGATCCTCGGGGCCATTCGGATCCGGTTGTAACCGGAGTAGGCGCCCATGAAGGAGAAGCGCGCATCACGGGCTGAGTCCACTGGGCTGGTCGATCCTGGTAGGGGAAGCAATCTGGCAAGCCCGATTTAGATCGGTGTAGTCAACACACATCCTCCAGCCTTCCATTAGGCTTCTTGACGAGGACTACATTGACAGCCACCGAGGGTACCGACCTCTCAATGAAGTCGACGCCAAGAGCCCGCCGACTTCCTTCTCGCAAGCTTGTTGGCGCCGAGGGACCGAGGCCGAGGTCTCGCCTCACCGAGCGCGGTCGGGAAATGTGTAGATGGTGTTGGGAGACTCGAGTCGATTCCCGGAGGTCGGCACCGCCCGTGCAAAGACATCGGCGCTTTCGGAGGAGGCTGATGAGCCGCGCCGCTTCTGATCACCTGTGTCCGCCAACCCGACCGTCCGATCGGGACGGCCATCTTGCAGCCGGAATATTAACCGCCGGGTTTGTTGGCTCGGGATGCTTGCCGGGCGCCGCCCGCGCGGTCTTCGAGGGGCGGTTCCGCCTTTTCCTCTTACCCGTGGAGGTCGCCAAGTAACACCGCTCGACTCTGAGGATCTCCCCGCACTCTCCCGACTCCGGCTACCGTGGGGGAACTTCGTCCGATGGTATGTGGATAGAACGCCCTTAGCCGGCCTGAGGGTGGGTCGGCCCAGGATGGCGTTGTACGCAGTGGGGAGGTCGACCACCAGAAAAGTTACCATCAGAGTTTTGGCCTTCGGGGAGTCGCCGAGGGTCAATGGTAGGGTTACTGCACCCCGCGGCGAGATCGAGTCGCCAGTGAAGCCGGTGAGCGCCGAGTGCAAAGGCTTTAGGGCTTCCTTCGGCAGCCCCAGCTTCCGAAAGGCCTCAAGTAGAGGATGTCATGAGCTGCCGTGTCGATCATAATCCTTCGGACCGTGCGTTGGCAATTCGGGCCGACACCACCAGCATCGTCATGCTCTGTTGCTCTTTATCCCCGAGGGGAATGTGATCTCCGGCTCGAGGGGAGGGTGATATTCCCTGCCGCGACGGCTCGCATAAGCCCTTCGCCCGAGGCGCTATGTCCTCCAAATGGGCGGGTCCCCGGTGATTACGCCGATATGTTGCTCGACCGCCTTCGGGCGCAGGGATGGTGCCCGCGGATGCCGGAGGTATTGATCGAGGTGACCTTCGGATCGCCTCTTCAATTTGCCGCTCACCGTAGCATTGCTCGCGTCATGTCCGCTTTGCCGGCGAAAGCGCAAGACGTGCCGGCCACACCGCCGCCCTTCATCCGTGGTGGCGGCTTGAGCATTCCCGCCCTTGATCCGAGGAATATTTGTGTCCGAGACGCCTTCAAGGGGGATGGGTTGGGCGGCCCATGCGGCGCCTCTTGGTGCGGGACTCGCCGGGTGCCGGTCCCGATCGGACGGAGTAGGATGCCCTCGGCCGTTTCTTCCTTCCTTCCCGACATCCGTGACTCGCCGCCACGCATCGACTTGCTCGCAAACATTTCTCGCGATGGACGGGGGTCGCCCACCAAGGACCAAAGAGACCTCGACGGCCGCAGCCCCATCATGAATGCTCGCACCAATAGCGACGGTGAGCATCCGATAACTCCTGCACTCCGTGGTGAACCTTCGCACGGCGGAGAGGGGTTCGCCCTCCTTCGCTTCAAACCCGTGAGGAGCGCGACAGAGGGCTTTGGTCGCGCAAACGCCAAAAAGCGTAGCTCAAGTCCTTGGCGAGCTGCTCAAAGGATGTCACCGACCCGCCAAGGTACGCATCACGCACGCGGATCCTTTCAACGTGGTGGGGAACGCCCGCACATCAAGGCGCCCGGTTCCATATAGGCCATTTGAGCCCGGAAGGCGCGACGTGATCGGCCGGATCACCGACCCATCATAAAGGTCGATGGAGGGGAGACGGAAGTTCGTGGGCACCGGGTATTCCCGCATGTCGCTGGCGAACGGGACTCCCAGTGGGACACTTCCTCTCTTCTTCTTGACTTACGGACGCCCTTTGCACCTCCTCCAAACGCCGTGCGATGGACCGGATCCGAGCCCAAATAGGTCCGCTGAGTTCAAGACACCGCCGAAGTTCAAAGCGGACGCCCAAGTTTTCAAGAGCCCGGTTCCGCTGACCCGGCGGGAGGTCCGGAGAAGATGGTGCCGCGCATCGCCTCGTGATGCCGGGGAGAGGTTCCGCGTTGAGGGTCGCGGCTCGCCGCCTCGAGCAAAGCGAGGAGGACAGCTCGACAAGATTGCTGTGGTCCGACTGCTGGGAGAGGTCCTCGAAAGCCTCCACCGTGACTGGGGGAAGCGTGGAACCCGACTAGGCGGGTAGAGCCCGCGCCGCTAAATATGTTCCAATAGCGATCTATAGTTGCCGCGTGATCGCCCCCTCCGGGTTCGAGGTCCGCGGACCTCCGCCGAGGTGCCAGCCGGAAACGACCTTTCGTCCATGTGTCGTTTAGGGCGGAGCAGGTAGTTCTTCGACAGAGAGGCCCTCCTTCTAGCGCCAATCTGTTAGGGGAAACAACCTTTTACCGCGGACTCGGCGCGCACAAATCCGGAAACCGGGGTCGCCTCGCGGTTCGGGCCCGCTGATGGCTCGCCGCGCTCGCCGAGCTCCGAAGGCGGCCGCGCGCTTCCTCGGCCGCCGGGACGACTCGCAGCAAGGCGGGTCGGATGCTCCGCCCACCCTCCGACGCCAGCCGCAGCCGCCCGTCACCGAGTTCCTCGAGAGGAATTGCGGGTGTCCGAGTCTACTCACCTCCTGAGTGTTTAAGCCGTGAAAGGGTTCGAGAGCCGTGGATGAGAGATCCGAGTCGGATCGCAGATCCCCATCCCGCCCCACCTGCTCGGGTTAAATAGGTTGGACGAGGGCGTGCTTCCGACCGCTCGCATGTGGCGACGGCCCACCACGCAGGTGCCGCGGGTCACCGGGCGTGTAGTTGGGGCGATGCCGAGGAGAAGCGACACGGGTCGTCACATCGGGGCGGTTGGAGCGCAGGAGGGGCGATGACGCCACCGCTTGTACGGCGTAAGACCGTGTCTCGCCATACTTATCCTTATCACCGTAAAGCCGGTGAGCGCCGAGTGCAAGGGCTTCGTGGCTTCCTTCGCAACCCCAACTTCGTAAAGGCCTCGGCAGAGGATGTCGGCCGAGCCGCCGTTGTCGCACCATAATCCTTCTGACTGGCGTTGGCTATTCGGCCGACACCACCAACGCATCACCATGCTCGCCATTCCCATATCCCCGAGGGAATGTGATCTCCGCCTGAGGAGGGTGGTATTCCCGCAGCAACGGCCAGCGTAAGCCCTTCGACCCGGCGCTTATGTCCTCCAGCGGGCCCCCGTGATCACGCCGATGTGTTGCTCGACCGCCTTCGGACGCAGTGGACGGTTCGCGGATGCCGGAGGTATTGATCTAGGTGACCTCTTCGGATCAGCTCTCAATTTGTCGCCTACCGTGGCATTGCTCCGCGTCATGTCCGCTTTGCCGGCGGAAGCGCAATACGTGTTATCACCAGCTCGCCGCTCTTCATCCGCGGGCGCCCGAGCATTCCCGCCATTTATCTCGAGGAATATTTGCGCCCGAGACGCCTTCTGGGGGAGGTGGCGCTCGGCCACAGATGGGTCGGGCGGCCCATGCGGCGCCTTGGTGCGGGGACTCACCGCTGTTGTCGTCCCGATCGGGATGGATTAGGATGCCCCTGGCCGTTTCTTCCTTCCTTCCCGACATCCGTGACTCGCCGCCACGCATTGACTTGCCCGCTGAAACACTCCGCGATGGACGCGGGTCGCTCCACCAAGGACCAAAGAAACCTCGACGGCCGCAGCCCCATCATAAACGCCGTGATCAACAGCCGGCGGGTGAGCGCCCGATAACTCCCGCATTCTCCGCGGTAAACCTTCAACGAAGTCGGAGAGGGTTCGCCTCCTTTGCTTCAAACCCAGGTGAGGAGCGCAACGGAAGGCTTTGGTCGCGCAAACGCCGTAAAACGCAGTCAAGTCCTTGGCGAGCTGTTCAAAGGATGTCACCGCCCCACCTTTCAAGGTGCCGTACCACGCGCGCGGATCCTTTCAGCGTGGTGGGAACGCCCGCACATCAAGGCGCCCGAGGTTCCATATAGGGCCATCCGAGCCCGGAAAGCGGCGATGTGATCCATTGGTCACCGACTCATCATAAAGATCGATGGAGGGGAGACGAAAGTTCAAGGGCACCGGTATTCCCGCATGTCTGGCGAACGGGACTCCAGCGGGGACACTTCCTCTGCTCTTCTTTGACTTACGGACGCCCTTTGCACTCTCATCCAGACGCGGCGATGGACCGAATTTGAGCCCAAATAAGTCCGCCGAAGTTCAAGACACCGCCTCGAAGTTCAAAGCGGACGCCCAGTTTTCAAGA
>CP097509.1:51789660-51797160 GCA_023547065.1 Musa troglodytarum
CTCATTTACTCTAAGTCAAACAATGACCAAATAAAAAGCTAGAATGCTTTAGCAATCGATCGGACCATCAAAGCTTATTAATATACAAAAGCATAATAAAACTTTTATCTTTTTAATAAATTTAAATCATAATCAAGTGTATTATTTAATAATTATATATATATATAGGATTGTCGGAGCTTTTAATAGGGAAAACCACATAGTATAGGTTTACCCTTGTCTTTTTTACCATTTAGACTTCAAAATATGATCTTATCTTTGTTTTTTACTATTTTTTTTTAAGATTATAAATCTACCCTTGCATTTATTGTTCGTGTGTGTAACTCCATCGCGTATGCGTATGACCTTTTTCATTCTGTTATTATCGTACGATAACCCTTTGATTGATCAGAAAACCTATAAATACTTATTTTTTCAAAGCTTAATAATACAACTCATATATCTTGCTTTCTAACCTTTCCTTTAAGCTACACCTCTCACTTGCTGGCATTTTTTTTTTATTCGTTCTATTAGTTTTTGAGTGTCCATTTGATTGGCCACAACATACACGTTGGATAATTTATATCTTGAGTAGTTTTCTCAACAATCGCTAGTACAACACGAAGGAAATATACTTAAGACAGTAATCGTATTTCGTTTTATACCACTTTACTTGTTTTCGTTTTAATCAGAGGCTAAAAATTATTATCCCTATTACAATAAAATTGACCAGGAAGACATACCAAGCCATCAGTCAACCAGCTTACAATTTTTTTTTCTATCCAATGTACTTATTATGTAATTATAGACTTCATCAACATTTGTGATCTTAGGCATCAATGAAGATAATTTAAGTTTGTTAAACACAACCTGTTTGGGGAAACAACTTTTTACCGTGACCCCGGGGCGCGCGGCGTGGAATCCGAGAATCGGGGTCGTCTCAGACGCTCGCCCGCTGATGGCTCGCTTCCCGCCTCCGGACCCCTCAAAGGCGGCCACGCTCAAGTCGCGGAACGACTGAGAGTGTAAGCGCGGTCGGATGCTCCGCCCACCCATCCGACGCCAAGTCGGGCCCCGCCTGGCTTGGGCCGAGCTCCCCGAGAAAAATGGTGTCGTGGTGTTCGAGTCTACTCACCTCTCGAGGGTTCCTCCCATGCCTGCCTTACCCATTCTGGCTTAAATAGGTGGACGGATGGCATGCTTCGGCGTGTTCTGCGGTGGCGTGACGGGCACGACCTCGCAGGCGGTGCCGTGGTCAACTTGGCGGGTAGTTGGGCGATGCGAGAGGAGAAGCGACGCCGAGCGATCAAATCGTGGGAGTAATGGAGCGCGGGAGAGGCGATGACGCGTCATCCGGTGTACGACCCAAGACCGTGTCACGCCATACTTAATACCCTAACATTACCCCCTCAAAAGCCACTCCCGCGGACGATCTTGAGGATTGGGGGTGGTGCTCGAAAACCCGTTGTCCGATCGAGATCTCGCGAGGTTCGCCGTGTCGTGACATAATTGACCGAATCCTCGTGCAGGATAAGGGGTCGAGGCGCCGCCAAGACCCGAAACCGGCGATCGAGGAAGCTCGAGACTGTGACCGAACCGCCGTCGGGATAAAGGGGGTCGAGGAGCCTCAAGACCCGTAGTTATAGTCACCGAACCGCTGCTCGATATAGGCCGAGCCGCCGCCAAGGCCTAGAAAGCCGGCGGTCGAGCCATCGCCAAGACCATGTAACCAACCGCCGCTCGATAAAGGATCGAGGCGAAACCGAACAACCGTCGGTAGCGGCGATCGCTGCCCGTAATCATCCGCCGACGCCGCGCCGGCGCAAAGGGAAGGGGCCGCCGCCATAAGATCCGTAAAACCATAATAACCGAACGCGTCCGACCGGCCGAGCCGCCGCTTCCCGCCCGTATAGGGTCGAAGCCGCCGTCCGCCAAGAAAACTGAAATCGAGCATCGAACCGCCGTCGATGAGGATCGAGGCGACGCCAATCCCCGCTGCCAATCCGCCGTCCGGAATCGGGGTCGAGACCGCGCAAGGCCCGAAAACCAATGGTCGAGGAACCTCGAGACCATGTAACCGGAACCGCCGCTCGGTAAAGGGCAGCGATGTTCAACTCGCTGCCACCCGCTGGTAATAAGGGGTCGAGGTCCGCATAAGACCCGAAAACTATAATAACCAACCGCTGCTCGATAAAGGGCCGAGCCGCCGCCAAGGCCTAGAAACCGTGGTCGAGCCGCCAAGACTGAAAATCGATATCGCCAACCGCTCGATATAGGGCCGAGCCGCCGCCAAGGCCTAGAAACCGTGGTCGAGCCGCCGCCAAGACTGAAAACCGATATCGCCAACCGCTGCCGATATAGGGCCGAGCCGCCAAGGCCTAGAAAACTGCGTGGTCGAGCCGCCGCCAAGACTGAAATCGGATATCGCCAACCGCTGCTCGATATAGGGCCGAGCCGCCGCCAAGGCCTAGAACACCGCGGTCGAGCCGCCAAGACTGAAATGATATCGCGCCAACCGCTGCCGATATAGGGCCGAGCCGCCAAGGCCTAGAACACCGGTGGTCGAGCCGCCGCCAAGACTGAAATCGATATCGCCAACCGCTCGATATAGGGCCGAGCCGCCAAGGCCTAGAACACCGCGGTCGAGCCGCCGCCAAGACTCGAAACCGAACCGCCGCGCCGCCAAAACGGCCGCGATAGTGCGTTGCCGGAATCGAGGAGACGGCGCGGCCGGGTAAGTTACTTACCCGGTGGTGGACACGCCACCTCTCCATTAATATGACGCCGCGCTCGATCGCCCGATGCGATGCTATTGGGCGGTGTTGCGTGTCATGTCGCCGCCGCCTCGGAGGCGAAAGGCCGAGGCCCTTTCTATAAATAGCGAGCCCGCGACACTCTATCACTTTTATCGGAGTTTTCCTCTCTAGTCCTCGCCGCTGCCTTCCTTCGAGTTTTCTCCCTTGGCTCCGTGTTCTTTGACTTCTTCCAATGATTCCTTCCATCAGAGGTTAGTGCATGATGGCTCTTCCTTCCACCTCCTCCTCATCCGCTTCTTCCTCTTCCTCCCCTCGCTACAACTCGTGTCGCCGCCTCCCTCATCTCCTCCTTCCAGCCTCTTCCTCGATGCGGAAGCTGCGCAAGGCGCTAGAGGCCATAATGTGGCCGCACGACTGTGATTCCACTGATGAGCGCATGGTAGGGATTCTCCGGCCGCGACGCATCCCGAAGAATATAGCCTCGCCCCGGAGCCGGGCAGCTGGCTTTCGACCGCCCTAAGGGCTTTGCCCCGACCGCCGACGCCTTAGAGGCCGGCCCGCCTTCCTCGCACTCCAATCATAGTATCCTCGTGATATCCTTGTGGCGATCTCGCCTTCACAAATAACCCCAAACTCTTGGCGTATCCGTGGCTTTCCCGGGAATGCCATTACGCCAACATCGCCTCGACCCGCAACCTCTTCCTCTCCTGCTTCCGCCTTTTCAAGGGGTGGGGATACTTGCCGCCTGACAGTGGTTCCGGTTAGCGCGCCCCACCAATAACAAAGGGTGGAAGAGGCGCTTCGCCCAAAGGCCGTAGAAGGACTGGGTTTCGGATTCGTGGTCGCTGGCGACCATTGATAACATCGCCTCGAACTCAATGCCGAGGAGCGTGGCGCACTCGAGCGTTAAGGGTAATCCTCCTTCCTCGCAAGCCATCCGCAACATGCTCGAGAAGTGGCTTGTGGAGGCGGACTAAGTCCGCGCCACGGGTAGGCTATTGTTGTCTCGCTTTGGGCTTGCCGCACTCTAGTTTCTAACTCATCCTTGTTCTTTGCAGAGATGGTGAACTCGCGGTCCTTCCATGATTCGGTGTTCGACAGACCGCCTCCGCGCCTCCGGGTTCCTGCGGGCGGGGTGGCTCTCGCGCACTACCGAGGAGGGGCGCCAAAGAAGAGGGCCAAGGCCAGGGCGTGGTGGACACTGGAGGTGCACGTGGCTCCGTCCGCCGAGACGACCCGAGCGGCCAGGCGCCTCGCTCTGCCAAGGCGCGGGCCCAGCCGAGGAATGACCGGGAAGGGTCAGCGTCCTCGGCCATGAAGGACTTATGCGAGTCACGTCGGGAAGGATCAGCCATTCCTTTCCGTGTGATGGGCGAGGTCCCGCCGGGGCGGCGACCCTGGTGGCCGGTGGCATGGTCTGTCCCGGGGACAAGGTGTGGGTCGGGAGAGCCCTCGGCCAGCTACCTCGGGCGCTCCATCCGACATCGCTCGGGACCTATACGCTCCTCGGAAGCACTCATCGCCTGTTGTGGGTAAGCACCGCCTGCGTGTATTCTCTTGGCTAAGCATTCATCATTTTCAGCCTTTCCTCTTTATGCAGAATCTCCACTACACCACGGCCCTCATCGGCCAGGGTGCCGCCGGTCGGTTGGTGGCGATGCAGGCGGCGCAACCTCGAGTTGCGCGCCCGGCTGAAGGCCGGCGAGTGCGGACCGGCGATTCTTCCTGCCGAGCAGCGTGCGGCCGACATGGGCGCGGAAGTCGCGCGCCTGACCGCCGAGCTCGAGGCCGCCTCGGCGTCGGAGGCCAAGCTGCAGAAGCTTCTCCGGACGGAGAAACTGGAGAACCGCCTCCGCTCCAAGGAGGCCTCGGAGTTGGCCGCCAAGCTGACCGAGAGGCGAGTGAAGGCCGCCCGAGGAAGCTCTTGCCGCGGCGGAAGGCAGCCGGCGGAGAGGGGAGGCGGTCGAGGCGTACAAGAAGTCGGAGCTTCCTCCTCGGGCCTGGGCCGGACAGGCGGTATCATACGAGTATGGGTACAAGGTTGCCTGGCCCGATTCGGCGTGCCCTCCGGGCTCGGCGGTCGAGGAGGATCCCTTCACCTCTGCCCGAGGACCGAGGGGTCGACATGCCCGGCGAGGTTCCCTTTGACGACAGCCTTCCCGGAGCTGCGGCTTGAAGAGTTTTTTCCTTCTTTTTTTGGAGGGCCTTCCCTTGCCTTTGTAATCCTTCTTTCCCCTCTAGGGGCTCGTTTTGTACTCCAAAGCTTTTGGTAATACAATTCCCTTTTTTATGGCAATACAATTTCCAACTTCATTCCAATAGCCCGAGTCAAATATTGGCACCTTACATTTTGGTCCTTAAACAAAGTACTTCTTAAGGTTACGGGCGTTCGGGTCCTCGGGAATTGCTGCCCGGTCATAGTCGCGAGTCGGAACGTCCCTGGTCGGACAACCTTGACTACGCGGTAGGGGCCTTCCCACTTAGGTGCAAGCTTGCCCCTTGAGTTGGCGGGGTCGCTTACTTCCGCCTTGCGTAATACTAAGTCACCCATCCCAGGAAAGGTCGGCGCACCTTCTTGTTATAACCGGCAACACTCTGTTGTATGCGGCATCTTTACGTCTTGCGTCGGCCTGCGTTCTTCCAGCGGTCTAGGCCGGCCGAACTCCACTGGGCGAGGTGGATTCCTCATAGTTCTCCACCGGAATGTTGGAATGACCAACTCGGTGGTAGGGCCTTCCACGCCGAATGCGGTGTAGGGGACTCGCGGCGTCTTGAGGTAGTCCGCAAAGACCATAGGATGTTAGGAGCTCGTCGACCCAGCTCGATCGGGCTTCCAAAGTCCTTTTCTAAGTCCATCCGGGATAGATCGGTTGGTCACCTCGGCGAGCGTTGGTGCAGGGTGGGCCAGAGCTAAACCTCAGCCCCGGATGTGATAAGTCGCGAGAACTCCGTAAGCCAGTCTTTGTGGCGGGTTCCGTTATCGGTGATGATAACGTTAGGCGGACCGAATCGGGTCACGATGTTCTTCCATCTGACTGATTCGACCCGTTCGGCGTAATGGTTGCGAGGGCTCGGCTTCCACCCACTTGGTGAAATAATCTATCCCCACGATGATATGTCTCCGGCGGACGGCAGAGAAACGGCCCCAAAGGTCCATTCCCCATTGGCGAAGGGCCAGCGCAATCCATGGAGGTGGCGGGACCGCGAGAGGCTGCGAGCGCGGGCTGGCGGCAAGTGTCGCACCGTCGCCACCTTGGCGTCTCGGTGCAACGTAGGCGATGTAGCCACGGCGTAGTATTTTGAAGGCCAAAGTTCGGCGCCCATGTGCTCCCCACAAGTCCCGCCGTGAACCTCGGCGAGAATCACTTCCGCCTCGCCGGGATCTAAACATCGCGGTAGGGGATGGGAAAGCGACCTTTTGTAGAGCCGGTCGCCAATCTCGCGATGCCACGCTTTGGGTTGGCGGAGCCGTGCCTTGACCTCATCCTCGGGCGAGGATCCCATCGCTTATACTTGACGCTTCCACGAATCACGTGGGTGGAGAGGTCGGGACTCGGGTCCCCTATCTCCATGATGGCCACCGGCCAGGTGTGTGAGCTCTTCGACCTCGGGATGTTCCTCTGGATCGGCTCCGAGGCTAATTTCGCGGTAGTCCGCGCTCGTTTGGGACACAGGCACCTGGGCCAGTGAAGCGAGGAAAGTTAGAGGTTTGGGCTTTTACCTTGGTCGGAGTATTTGGACATGGTGAATCCGCGCCGATACTCTCCGCCAACTTGTTCGACGAGTTGGGAATCCGTGAGAACATGGGTGCTCTCGGTGCATCTCGGTGCCAAGCGGAGGCCAAAGCGCCTCGTATTCCGCCTCATTGTTCGTGGCCTCGGCGAAGCGGAGGAGCGGCTCGGCGTGTCCGTCGGGGTCCTCTAAAATGAGTCGTGCGCCGGCACCCTGGTGGAAGACCCATCCGCGTCGAGTCGATCTCGGTGGATTTGCTCACGCACTCTGTTCCGGTGTGCCAACTCCGAGATGAAATCGGCCAAGGCACAGGCCTTGATGGCTGTTCGGCTTGTAGCGGTCGAACTCGGATAGCTCCAGAGCCATTTTAGAAGGCATACCTTTCGTCAAACTTAGAAAGAACTTGCGCGAGGGTTGGTCGGTCATTACCTCAATCGTATGGGCTTGGAAGTAGGGGCGTAGCAGGGCCGCTAGGACAAGTGCCAATGCCAACCTTTCAATGGGAGGATAAGCGCTGCTCGGCCAGCGCAACACATGGTGATGTAGTAAACCGGATGTTGCGCGTCGGGGCTTCCTTCAGCGATCTTGAGCTCACTTGCATGCTTTGAGATGCCGCCCGGTAGAGGTAAGTTTTACAGCGCGACACCAGAGATAAGGCGGGGAGCTCGGATAAGTCTTTGCCGGGCTTGTGAAAGCTTCCTCGCGTTACCGTCCATTGGAAGTTCTTGGATCTTTGAGGACTACGAAAGGAAGGCACTTATCTCCCAACCGGGACAAAAACCGGGACAGAGCCGCTATCCTTCCGTTAAGGCATTGAAGCTCCTTTACTGTTCTCGGAGATCTCATGTCGGTGAGAGCTCGGATCTTCTCGGGGTTGGCATCAATTCCTCTCTCGTGTATGATGAATCCGAGGAACTTCCCTGATGTCACGCGAAGCGCACTTGGTGGATTAAAGGCGCATCCCATATCTTCTCGGCGTAGAGAAGGTTTCCGCAAGTCGTCAAGGTGTGCAGCCCACATGCGACTTTTCACG
>CP097509.1:55375260-55457760 GCA_023547065.1 Musa troglodytarum
ATATATACATGTATATACATATATATACATATGTACTATATATATATATGTATATATATGTATATATATATATATATATATATATATATATATATATATATATATATGTATATATATATATATATGTATATATATATATATATATATATATATATATATATATATATATATATATATATATATATATATATATATATATATATATATATATATAACTCTTACTCACATTATTATATGATATTAAAAAACATCGAGGGTAATTTTTAGGTATATTATACTTTTTATTTTTTAGCAAAAGGGACCAAGCGTATTATTATGTAGAGAATATTTATTAAAACAAAATAGCAACAAAAATGATATTTAAAAAAAAAGTAATCTTAAAAGCTTGAGTAATTAAAATGTGCAAAAACCTTTTATACGATGCTTAATCCAACGGCTAAATCGTATGTTAAATACTTACCTTAAATCATCACCAACTAGCCGTTGCGAGGTCGCCGCCTCCGCATCCACAACGTCATGATCCCCTCCGCCCCAATCCAACCTCAAAACTCCCACCTTTTTCCTATCTCCCGCTCCTCTCAGCCTACTTAAACCCATCTCCAGATCGTCGAGCTTTGTGTTTAGATTCACTTCTTCCGCTTCCGACTCGCTCTGTGATCGATTCCGGGGACCCGAACGGCAGCATGACGACCCCCGTCAAGAAATACCGTGCCCCGAGATGTTATCTCTCGGAGAACATCGATCCAAATGTTGCCGCTTCCACTCCGCCGAGATCAATCAAGTCTCCGGCGATCCTGTCCGCAAAAACGAAGAAATCGGTGCCGAAGATGTCATCGTCTCCTTCCCACGCAAATGCGAAGCGAACGGCTGCTGGTGAGAAGGGTTCGGTGAAAGGAAACAGGGATTTCAAGTCCACGAAACGTCGACAAGTCGCCAGCGATGGCCTCGCCGCACCGCAGGAGAAGCCCTTTGCGAGAATTCAGGCAGATGGAACAGAGAAAACGAAGAAGAATCGCGAAGAAATCTGGTGTTCGCTGGCGGAAGAACCAGGGACTGGAGAATTGGAGGGGAGTTCGAAGATGCGGATGATGAGGAGAATGATGCTGGAAGAAGCCATGAGTAGCTTACCAGAGCCGGGGGCCGGGCGCGTGATGTATCTGGTGAAGACATTCGAGAGGCTCTTTTCGATCTCGAAGGAGCCGAAGGGCGACAGCGGAGGCCAGAGCAAGCGGAAGGTGATGACTTGGGCCCTGCCAGCCTTGCAGCTTCCGACGAAGGCGGATGTCACCGAGGTCTCCTATTCCCCAGTTGCCTCTTACTCATCCTCCTTCCACGGTGGGGACGGCGACGGAGATTCCATCATGCAGTCTTCGGTGAACAGCGACGGTGATAGGTCAGTGATACTATCAAGGCATCTTTTTTCTTTCTGATTACTGTCGGCAACCATCGATTTAATTTCGTCGAATTCTTAATGCTGCGAACAGATGGAACAGTGAATCGGATGGCCGAGCTAACAGATGCAATGTATGAATTCTTCCATGCATAATCTTTTGTGTAGATCCTCTTTGGCATATCTCGAACAAAAAAAATCAAATTTGTGTTGATTTATAACATGTTGTTTCCTCGATAAGGTTTACGTTTCTTTGGCATTAACTATTTATGCATTCTAGAAGAGAACTGGTTCTCCGGGAAGTGGCCTGAATAAGAAGCCTAAAGTGACACAACGACCACTCAAGCTGCGGACTGAGGTAATTCGACACTTAGACACTGACATCTTCTCTTTTTGTACTTAGAAAATGATAAGAGATTACTGTGGGTTGGAAATTAGTTTATGGCAATGAGGTTCTAGAATCTGACATTTCATCCAAACACAGTATTGGGGGAATCAATTCTTCTTTTCCGATTAAAAGTTATTTGTCCTCTTTTTAGCTTAAGAAAGAATGAAATGCATAGGAGACCTTCTTTTCCTGGAATTCTTCTAGTTTAAGAAAGATGAAAGGCAGGAGACTAATGCGGGCGCTTGCGCGTGCGCGCATGTCATGACCTCAATTTTATGGATTTGCATGGGTTGTTTGCTCTGCTTAGATGACTGATGACAGAGAATTGAGAAACAAGGTAATTCATTTGAATTTGAACCTCAAGTAGTGGTAAATCAATGGTGCAAAGAGGCTTCTCGGCAAGGAGCAAAAAGTTGTCTGGATATTTGTCGTATATTCAGTCTCAATATCGGGTGCTTCAAATCCACCTTGTCATAAAAATGACTACAAGAATTTTACACATTTCTTGGAGAGGCATTACGCGAAATCTGTGTTCATCTAACATGCTATTTCTGTCAGAAGGATTTGCTAGGCAAGTATGCAATTTTTTTTGCATCTGTCCTTGTTCCTTTTCTTTTCCTCGAGATTAGGTTTAGTAATGCCTGAAAATTAAAATTCTGTACATAATTTCTAATCAGCCTCGACTAATATGAAGTTTCAAGATAGATTTGGTTATAAGGCTGTTAATGTTCAATGAATCTGAACAGATTGAAAATTTTCTTTGACAGCAAAGAGGAAGATGCAAAGAGGAGAACTTTACCAAGAAAATAAGAGGGGTGCTTTTCGAGGAGGAGAAAAGAAAACCCTTCACGCAAAGGCTCACATGGAATATGGAAGAACCTGAGGTTTCACATTTGATCACATTCTTAATTCTAATCAGTTGCATGCATATCATAGAACAGAAGGCAGTATTTGGTAGAATATTCACTGGCAATAATATTCTTGGTCCTATAACATGGCTATTTTTTTTACTTATCTTCAATTTGATTATTTAGCAGACTGAAGAATTATATTCATGCAATACATATTCAGATCAGTGACGATTGAACAAAACCATCATAAGATGTCTGGATAGAATTAATTGTGACAAGAAATTATGCTAGTAAATTATTACAATAACAACCTTGAAACATCTCAGAACACAAAAGAAATGATCACACACAACCAAACCAAATGTAGTTTGCCATAACTGAAAGCTTATATATATATATGTATATATATATATGTATATATATATATATATATATATATATATATATATATATATATATATATGAGTGCAATTTGGTTTCAACCTAGATTTTGTAAGAACTAAAATGGATCAAAATTTTATAGGAAATTTTGACTTAATACATATGGTCTGTTTTATATTGAAAATTGGCCAATCTGATTGTATTTACATATTCCATCACTGATAGTTCAACTCAAGGTCAACTACCAATAATGACATTGATCTTTGATGCAATAGTACCCACCAAAGCCTGGCATAAAGGAGCCAACTGAACCAATTAATCTCATTCTTCATAGTGAACATGTCGAGTTTGATCTTCGCGTAGGCTTCTACAGAATTTTTGTTCAAACAAATGCTACTTTCTTTTAAAATTGTATTTTCCTCATTATTACTTTGTGATTAATGTGATAGGCTGCTGAGCATGTGGATTTTATCAAGCAGACAACGTTAGAGAGAGAGAGTCAGGACAAGGTTTACAATCTAAATTCTGAAGACCTCAGAATAGCTTCGGAACATAAAGTACGTTTCCTTTCTTCATTGTCGTGTGTCATTACAGTTTCCCTTTTCTCACTCAACTAATATGAGTTCTGTTTAAAAGTTTAAAGATCAAGACAAGGAAATAGGAAGAATCAGAATCCAAAAGAGATATTGTACTGGGAGACCAGCCCATGCTGTACTTTGATCAACCATTCAACCCGAGAGAGAAAGTAAGCATCTAGCTTGTTTCTTGCTCTTCGCTGTATTCTGAAACGTTACTACTCTTACGTGGAACCTATTTAGTTCCTTCATTATCGGTTTCAGTTTTGTAATAGAGATCAACAAAAACCTGCACGGTAGTCCCGAAGGAGACAAGATTTAATCATATGCATTGTGAAGGAACAATTAGCCTCTTTCAACCATTAAGCTCAGCGTCTTAGGTCAATCAAGGAGGACTAATAGCATGTGGATATTGATTATTTTGAGTCTTTGCTTGTCAGAAAATAATTTCTGGCTGGATATGATAGCCAAATAAGAGATGCTAATGCAATTCATTTGTTTAGCATGTAGACAAATTCTATTTGATGATCAGCAAACAAACACTTGAGATTTATCGACGATGGTATGTTCTCACTCATTTGTTCATGTTCTAACGCCAGGTAAATGAATCGAAGCGTGGATGTACCTGACAGACCGATTCTTTAAAATATCCAACAGTTGTCGGTAAACTAAATTCTTCTAGCGCTTGTGAAGGCTCAAGTTCAAATTGCGGGATGCATTCTCAGCTAAAATTCTCAGCATTTGGAGCAGACCCTTTTGTTTGCCTAATTACGCAACGTCTGAAGCTTCTTTTTTTTTTTTTTTGCCTTGATCTTTATTTTTTCAGTTTGCGATGCAAAGAATAATCCATTTACATATTTGCCTGAGCAAATGTGAAAACATTATGTTGGCACATCTGACTGCTTTCGATTGAAAATAACTGCAACAACTGTGCCTTGTTCCTACAAGAGTGTTAAAATGCTAAAAGTCTGATACCAATGTAGCATTCTGTGACCAAAGATTCTTCCCCACCATTGTTTCTCGCCTCACTTGGGATAAACTTGTGAACCTGTTGCGACCGAGCACAATTGCCCAGATTTTTATGCATAATTGTCAGGAACAGTGTCATTTGTATCACAACTTTTATTATGGAGAGAATAAGAAGGATTGTAGCCATTGAGCTCAGCTGTGATGCACAATAGGATTTCTGGATGACGTACAAAAGTTTGTGCCACCCAATGAATCAGATCGGATCCATGTCGTGACAATTTGGGCCTTCAATTTTGGGCCGGTGATGAGGTCACATTAGATGTTCCGGGCTTTGAGGAGCGTGCCATCGAGAAATGTATTAAGCGCCCTCACATTCTCTTCTTCTCGCTCTTTTCCCAGTCTCCCTGCCCCGAACCCTAGCCATGGCGATCCGCAAGCTCCTCACCCTCTCTCGCCGCCCCCTCCTCCTCTCCGGCCGATCCGCCTCCACCGCCGCCGTTGCCCTAGCCTCCCCCGACCTGGACGCGCCATCCCCGGCCAGGCCCCCCGTCATGCATTACGACCGCCTCGCCGAGGCCGTCCGGTCCAAGATCAGGCGCCTCGACGACCCCGACCCCCGCTTCCTTCGCTACGCCTCCCCCCACCCCGCCCTCGCCGACCACACGTCCATCCTCGCCGCGCCGCAGACCCGCGTCACCAACCTCCCTAACGGTCTCCGCATCGCCACCGAGTCCACCCTTGCCTCCCGCACCGCCACCGTCGGCGTGTGGATCGACGCCGGCAGCCGATTCGAGACCGACGAGACCAACGGGACCGCGCACTTCTTGGAGCACATGATCTTCAAGGGCACGGAGTCACGGACGGTGCGGCGGCTGGAGGAGGAGATCGAGAACATGGGGGGGCATCTGAACGCTTACACGTCGAGGGAGCAGACCACCTACTATGCCAAGGTGCTGGATAAGGATGTGCCCAAGGCGCTCGAGATCCTTGCGGACATACTTCAGAATTCATGCTTCGATGAGAAGCGCATTGAGAGGGAGCGGGATGTCATCCTCAGGGAGATGGAAGAGGTATACTTCAGAATTTAGTATCTTGTACCTCCTCCGTTGTAAAAGACCAACTTTTTCTTCCACTTCAAAGTCGATGATCATTCTTAATTACACTTTTTGTCTCGAACAAAGTTCACAGTTACGCTTTTAATCCAACTCTGATTGCTTCTTGTTTATAGCTTGATTGTATATTCGCCGGTTGCTAATTTGTATCAGAGATCTTATGGCTTAAAGAAAAAGCAAAAGAAGGTCAAGAGACTGAATTGATGAGTTATACTAACCTTGAAATTGATGACATCAGTTCTGGCAGTCTCTTATTATACTTCTGCTTTCATTGCGTTGTTATTTTATATTAATAATTTAATAGACATTTGATCTATATTTTATGCATTCGCTGATCCATTATTTGTTGGCAAACAGATTTGCATACTGTAGGCAAGAACTTGAGGGTGAGGATAATTAGTTTACATGAGTAATTGTTTAAGATAAAACACTTTGAATAAGTTGCTGCATCATAGATGCTAGGTACTTATGAGCAGTGTGTGTTAGAGGTTTTACATGCATCATCATACAACTGAGGAAATATAAGTGAAAGTCCATGATAGTATGTTGCTGGTAATACGCGATATAGTGGGTTCCTAAAAGGTCTCTGTGCTTGGTGATTTAGCATCTTCTTATGTTTCTGTCATACATCTACTGTCTAGATACCACTTAGCTTTCTGGTGAAAATAATTTAGTAGGTTATGACAGGAAGATAGCAAGAAAATTACACTGGAGATTTTTTTTTTTTTTTCAACCCAAGGAGATGAAAGAGTTGCATGTTCGTCATGTTAGGCATTTACGAAAATGTTATTAATGAAAACCTGAATAATATGTTGCAAGGGGTTTATGGTTATATTGAGTTTTGTAAAAACAATAACCTGTAGCTGTGAAGGCTGCATATTCTGGTAGCTGCTTCTTTATAAATGAATTTTCATGTTTATGTTACAAGATTAATGGATGAGAAGCATTATAGTGTCAAACTTTGTGTCCATTCTGGTACTGTATTAGATAACTGATGTTAAAGAAGCATTCCCTCTTCAAAAGCCCTTTTATTCATGATGAGAATGTGGGTTCAAAAACTATCCAGTAGGTTATGCAGTTAATGTGGAAGATTAAGAAATGTTTACACTTAGTCAACAGATGCAAAAGAAGCAACAATGTTGTCAGTTATATGCTATTTGTTGTTTGTGCTTATTTGGGCTACATAGGAGGAATGTCCTTTTTATTTTCAGTAGATAACATGTCATGAAGTGATACTGACAATTAAAAATATATTGGAGAACAGCTGCCAATAGCAGAAGTTGGTTTGAGCATGGTCTTTGAAATTTAGTGGAGTGAATAGTGTAATTTTATTGTTATCTTACAATTTTCAGTTAAAAAAACCAGACTCTGCTGCAACTGTGTTTGTATGGTCAGAACATTTTACTTGATCTTAAGTTTTGTCTTACATGACCTATCAATTAGTGCATCAAAATAAATTATGAGTTTTAATGTACACTACAATGTAGACATGGGAGGTGCTGGGAAAAGATTCTGTTGATTTAGATTTTTTTTTTTTTGGGCATACATATATTTGATTGCTCGTATCTATATCAGCAAATGGATATATAATAGTGGAGAGGGGTCTGATGGTTATTATTGACATGGATATTAATGACAAAGTAGTTTATGGATAAGCAATTGGAGAAGTGCCTATTGTTCTTTATTAATCTTCATATCATCTATTATAATGGTTCAGTCAAACATTTGCTTGTTGTTGTTTCTTATTTCATTAATTTATTGGTCTTGTTATAACATAAATCTGTTATTAGTCAAATGTGACTTCTGTTGTTAAAGTAATTGTTGAAGGATGTTGATTCTATTGGCTTATAGTTTTTTATAATGGGTAACATGGTGTACAAAATACACAATTATATTGATGTTATAATTCTGCCTATTTATGCCTATTATTTGATCATTTTAACTGTCTGCTTCAATCCCAAGAAAAAGGAAGCCGGTTGAAAAGTGAACAAGTGAAATGTTATTGCTTTAAATTTTGAGATTTGATCCCTGTAATTGTGGATACTATCTGTAGATTTTGAATTGAAGATGAATTGAGTATGATGATTTATTGTCCTGGAATTTCTTTTACTACTTGTTTCTGTCTGTTACAATTTCTGTTTTGAATCCTGTTGGTTGGTTTAGCTGAGGAATATTTGATTGAGTTCATCTTCATGTGTTCTTTGTGATAAATTATTTGCATATAACTTTCATGTAACTTATGTAATTTATATTGCTTGTAACCCAAATGTGTCCTGCCCACAATTTTTTGCAGTATAATATTTTCTTTCTCTATGCATAAACTTTGGTTTTCTTGTGTTATGGTGGCAAAAGATTTATGTAGCTGATCTGAAATAGTTGGGCGTTATGACTTTGTTGTTGTTTCTGCTGCTTGTGTTATGTTACTGTAGCTGATTTAATATTAGCAGTTTGAAAAAATGATCCGGAAGCAATGTTCCTGGTTTTTTTTTTTCCCCTTCCTTTTTGTCAGGTAAGTGTGCTAGCCAGGATAACCTAAGGTTATTTTATCTTAACATGTCATCACTTGCATACCATTTTCTTTATATAAAATTTTAAAGTGAAACACATTTTAATTTTATGGAGTTCATTGGATATACTGATCTCCCAGATTTGTGTTTTTGACATCACATTAAACATTTGTTTTTGGAAAACCTTAGTATACTTGTTGATGATTACTTTTATATGAACTGTTAGTTGGTACTATATGTTAATATCATCTTTCTCTGTCATGTAGGTCGAGGGACAAACTGAAGAAGTTATTTTTGATCATTTGCATGCAACTGCATTCCAGTATACTCCACTTGGCAGAACCATTCTAGGACCTGCTCAGAACATCAAGACTATTACTAAAGAGCACCTTAAGAACTACATATCAACTCATTACACAGCCCCTAGAATGGTGTGTTTTTATTCGGATTACCATTCTTGATTTTCTGTGTGATCATTGTATTAGACTAACCCAGCCTCCTGCATCTTTGTTTTTTTAACAAATTTCCCTAGTTTTAGCTGGTGTGACTTTTAGTTTTTGTTTATGATGGTTTAGGTCATCTCAGCTGCTGGTGCTGTTAAACATGAGGACATAGTTGAGCAGGTTAAAAAGGTGTTCACAAAGCTGTCAAATGATCCTACTACAGCGTCTGAATTGGTCGCAAAGGAACCGGCTATTTTCACGGGTTCTGAGGTGGGAACCCAATTTTAAATGTTTGGCCATTATTCTCTCTTAGATATGTTTTTTTTTTCACAATATTCTTTCTTGCCTCTAAAGTCTGCCACGTCCAGGTTAGGATAATAGATGATGATATTCCACTTGCGCAATTTGCGGTTGCATTTAGCGGAGCATCTTGGACAGACCCAGATTCTATCGCATTAATGGTCATGCAGTCTATGCTAGGTTCTTGGAACAAGAACGCTGGTGGTGGAAAGCACATGGGGTGGGTTGTTATTGTCTGCTTCGTAGGCTCATATGATATTAATATTTAACTCCAAGTTTTGACCTGTATTGACCGCAAGCCCAATTTTAAGCAGTTCAGAGCTGTCCCAAAGAATTGCCATTAATGAGATTGCTGAAAGCATGATGGCTTTCAATACAAACTATAAAGACACTGGTCTGTTTGGTGTTTATGCAGTTGCCAAGGTTAGTGATCTTTTTATGTTTTTAACCAGATATGAAATGCTGAAGTTGATAGTGGATATTGATAAATGGTGCTTGGTTCATTAAAAGTGATATTTCTAGCATATTTTCATTTTCAAAGATGTATACAGCCTGATCTGTAAAAGGTTCGCCTCAGGTTTTATTGCTTTTGCTGATTTGTGAATTGTGAAAATTAAGCACAGGATTATGCCCAGAAACTTGCAATTTCAGTAGAGTTGCTTTCAGTTTGTTGATTTTTATTGTCGTCTAATTGGAGCAGTTAGAAGCAGCTTATGGTCTAATTTTGAGTTCTTTTTATTTGAATAAGCTTATAAATACTTTGACCATTTATAATTCAAATGATGATTAAGATACTAGCTTATCATTTAAGTTTGAAGATATTTACTCCAAGGATTTAAATTTTCAAGCAGTATCAGTTTAGGTAACTGGTTGGACTGGTATATTAAGCAATATATAAACCTGTGCTGTTTAGTATTACTGGGAACAAATAATAGTTATACGAAGTTCTGTTGGGAGAACAAATTGTAAGATAACAAGTTTCTGAAGTGGGGCTGCATAATTCGATCTCAATCCTAATTTGTCAAATCTTAAAACCACAATGTGTTGAATAAGCTCTTAGCAAAGTGAATCTGTGAATTAAAGAACCAACAGTATTCTTACACCTTATCAAATCTCTGGAAAAAAGTTGGAGTCTATCTGTTCTGTAGTTTTATTTGCCTTAATCATCAAAAGATGCTGGCAACGATATCAAAGTCCTGTACATTTTGACTTGCATTTGTTTAGTTCTGATATAGAGGGCAACTACAAGGTTGCTTATTCACCATGTAGGATGACCATGATTTATTTTTGGTGGGAAGAATAATTGAAACTTGAGGTGTCCTTGTGAGGACTGAAATCAGGTAAGACTTGACATGATCGATTAGAATGTACATGTTTGCTCTTGCATGACACCTGCTCCACTGTCAGCTCTAAATTGCATGTAAGGATGAATCCTTGTAGCCGATTTTTTGTTCAAAAAAATTGTTGTTATTTTTAGTTAGCTTTTATTTTCTTACAGAACTTTGAGGTGTGCTTTATCTTTTTTTCCCTATACGATGGTACATGATATGCACTGATGAAATATGGCCGTACAATGGGAATTGTGATACTAAAGCAGTTTGTTTGCGGATGACAAAGGAATTGTTCTTTGTCTCTGAACAAGTTGGCTCTGCATTGATGAGTCATTGAGAAAGTAGTTATCGCATTGCTTGTACGGAATCACTACTACGAGGAAACTGTTTAAAGCATGTGTTGACATTATATAGAAAATGAACCAGTTAGGCTTCACCCATACTGAAATGTGTCATGCAAATTCTATTTGATAGCTTGATGCAAGTTTTACCTGAATTTCTATTAAAATTTTTTGTCATCCTTAGTTGTGCAGCAGTATTTAATACTGTTCATCATATAGATACCACATGATATTTCAACAGCATGAATCTTACCTTTGCCTTCTCTATGAGAATATGCTGTTTGTTAGTGGTGTGCATGGGCTCAGTTGTAATGGTATTAATAGCCAGATGGTGATTACATCAAAGCAGTGGAATGTGGATTCTGTTTTACAGTGGCTTTAAATACAGGAAGCATGCTTTTGTTTGTGCAAGTTAAAATTTGTTGGCTAAAATTTCTCCACCTTTCATGAACAGCCGGATTGCTTGGATGATTTGGCTTATGCAATTATGTATGAGATAAGCAAGCTGTCTTACAGAGTTTCAGAGGCCGACGTTACTCGTGCACGTAATCAGGTAATTAATTGACACATGTGCTTTATTTGTTCCATTATGGTGGCAGTCTGGAGACTCAGAGGAGTATAACCAGAGAACCTTATGTTATAGAATATGTCCAAACTATGATGAATAAGCAAAAATTACATACTGGTAGTATGTTCTATTGAATTTCTTAGCTGGTCTATCAGTACAAGTCACAATCAACCAATGGTTTTTTACAGCTCAAATCTTCTCTTCAACTTCACATTGATGGAACCAGCCCTGTTGCCGAGGATATTGGCCGTCAGGTAACGAGTTGTTTTATTTTGTGAACATGCTTTTTTTCCTGTTACTCTCTCATAAAAAAAGTGCTTGCTTGGTCACAATAAGTCTTAAATCATGTACCCTGCTCTCTTTCATATCTTTATTATTACTTTTGTATGCTTGCAGATGCTTACATACAGACGGAGAGTCCCAGTCGCTGAACTCTTTGCAAGGATAGATGCAGTCGATGCTAGCACTGTCAAGCGTGTTGCCAATCGTTTTATATTTGATCAGGTATAGCTTACTTTTCTTATTTACAAAGCGATGCTTCATGATTGATAAAAAAAAGGTCATAGTGATACCGAGATAGATGTAGGGGACTTGAATGGTATCATAAATGATGCTAGAATCATAGCATCTGTGATCGGAGTTTTGTCTACAAGATTTGTGTTAGAATCATGTCCAATTTTTAAGATTTGTGTTGCTAGTTGGTGAGCCTTCAAGTTTTTCTTGAAAAAGTCCTCCCATGTATATTTCCGCAATCTGATCCAGTGAGAATGTGCAACACCACAGTTCTACATTCTTTGTATTACCATCACTAAAACGCTGGTGCCACTTTGGCCTTGCAGGATGTTGCAATCGCCGCCATGGGACCAATCCAGAGCCTTCCAGATTACAACTGGTTCCGGCGCCGCACATATTTGCTCCGCTATTGATGGTGGGCACTAGTTCTTAATTATTCTTTAGATCTTCGGAGTGGGATCTTCCCTGGCCCCCCCCCTCCTGTTTCGCCGTCGATCATAATCACCATGAAAGTTTCAGATGTCTGGAAGGATTTTGCTTTCCGTTCACAGTACGTGTGATGTAACATTCCAAGATCAAGTGAAATAATGAATGCCAGATACATGAATTCGTTGCCTATGAAACCTGTTCCAACTCTGGATCTTGTTTCGTATTACTACTATACTATTGGAGAACGGATCGGTTGATCCTGCGGTCTTTGGTGAGTAAACCTGTTTGTCATTATAATTCACCGGTCTTATTTATCAGGCCTAGGACACGCGGCAGGATCACCGCCGTTGCTGCTGCCTTGAGGATGAGATCGAGCAAAAAATTCTGCCGATTGAATGGTGAGCTAATTATACTCCCCTGATAAATAATTGTTGTCTATGCGGAAAGAATAAATGCTACATCCTAACATCTCGTTCTAAACTTGAGCTGTTTGGAGATCACACCATTAACGTCCATACTTCTCGTAGTATGTAAATGACTTGCTTAAATTGCCACTAACGTACATGACTATTGCAGCCTATTGGATGGCGTGCGTCACGGGAGACGGGGGAAGGATAAAAAGGGCGGGTCCATGACGTCAGCATGCTGTGATTGGTGGTCTGGCTCCGTTCCCTGTCTCCGCCGATACAGGCGAGCCGCAGCCCCGGAGCATTTCTCCGCCTCTTTTATCGCGTCGCCCGCTCGACCCGCACCTATAAATACCCGCCTCTCCTCCCTCTCCCTCTCCCTCTTCCCTCTTCCCTCCTCGGATCCTTTGGTTCCCCTTCTTCTCTGGTTCGAAGTTTCCCCTTCTCTTCTTCTTTTCCTCTTCCACCCTAGAAAATCCATGTCGACGGAGAAGGTGAGGGAGAGCCATGTCTACATGGCCAAGCTCGCCGAGCAAGCCGAGCGCTACGAAGGTGAGAGACCTTTCTTTCTCCCGCCCCGCCCTTCATCTATTTTTCTTACCTCGATTTTACCCGTAAAGCTTGTTCTTTTCGATCCCAAAGATGGGAGCTTCACAAGTGCGTTTTCCGATGATAAAGACGATCATTTCTCCACAGACTTCGAGGGTTTCAGTTAAATTTCGTCCCTTGGGATTAATCTAATCTTCGTCTTCCGTATTTAATTTTTGTTCATTAAAATCTAGCAAGTCGTTGATGGATCGTCGAGCCGTCATTTGCCTTTTAATCTTGTGGTTGCTGGATGCAAGACTCATGCGGTTAGCGATTCTTCTGGCGATCATACCTAACCAGGTGGATCGATTGCTTTAGGTCCACGCCCCCTGTATCCATTTTAGGCAATTCATTGTGCATTTAATTCCGGGAAAACGATTTCTTGGCTTTTTCTTTGATGCCTGATGCATTAAAATATGGGGATGAGAATTGTAACACTAATGATCCGGTGCTCGTCCACCCAGAAATGGCTGAAAGCATGAAGAAAGTTGCGAAGCTTGATGTGGAGCTGACGGCCGAGGAAAGAAACCTCCTCTCGGTGGGCTACAAAAATGTGATCGGGGCTCGCCGGGCGTCCTGGCGCATCATGTCGTCCATCGAGCAGAAGGAAGAGTCAAAGGGAAACGAGCAGAATGTCAAGCTGATCAAGGGGTATCGGCAGAAGATAGAGGAAGAACTCACCCAGATGTGTGATGACATCTTGGCCATCATCGATCAGCATCTCATCCCGTTCTCCGGCAGCGTCGAATCCAAAGTATTTTATGCCAAAATGTAAGAGATTTTTCTGCTCGCTTATGCTTCTATTTTATGCTGTTTATTACATCCGCTCTCGTATCCTTTTGTAACCACTCACTCGTTCGTCTTCATCATTAAGCCAATGGTAGGTACATAAATATGTTTTCCCTGTGCTAGATCAAAACCAATCGAAGACCCAACATAAAACATATCCATCATTCACATCTCTGGTTTTCCTAGTGGTCTTTATGTGTTATTGGTTCTTGGACCGAGTTGTGTCCTGTTCAATTCTTCTCTCGATTTCATCACGATTTGGTTGCCGTCTCCCGAGTCCTCTTTCCTGTCTTTTAGCATGCAAAACTCTGATCCAACTCGTCGACTTGTTTTTTTGTTCACAGGAAGGGTGACTATTACCGCTACATTGCGGAGTTCAAGACCGAAGAAGAAAGGAAAGAAGCAGCCGATCAGTCTTTGAAGGGCTATCAGGCACGTCCAATGTTTGTTCTCTTGCTTCTTCTGATCGATTGTGTTCTTTGTTACATCCTCTTTCATTTCTGTAGGATGCCTCCGAAAAAGCCAACACTGAGCTGCCCCCAACCCATCCGATTCGCCTCGGTCTCGCCCTCAATTTTTCAGTTTTCTACTACGAAATCCTGAATTCTCCTGAGAGGTACGCTCGCTCCTTCCTTCCGATTTCTCTGTGTTTTCGTTTGACGTGCGAAAAACCAAAGCGTTACTCTCAGGGCATGTCAATTGGCAAAACAAGCTTTTGACGAAGCAATCGCAGAATTGGACACCCTGAGCGAGGAGTCGTACAAGGACAGCACCTTGATCATGCAATTGCTGAGGGACAACCTTACCCTTTGGACTTCCGAGTTACCCGAGGACGGAGGTACTGCCCCCATCCTCATCGCTAAATTATGTTTCTATCGACAAATTCTAGGTCAAAAAAATTGGCAACTTAATCACACGGAAGAACTTTGCAATCCGTACCCAACACTCATGCTGTTGGGACTCCAAGAATGCAGCAACATCCTAATATACCCGACAATTTAAATTCTCGAGATCACGTGCGCTATGCGGCACGTTCTACAAACAATCCTGACCTAGTAGCCAAGCTATTATTAGTCCAAGCATTTTGGGGTGGATTTGATGAACGAATTACTAATAACTTTAGCTCAAGTATTTTAGTTGATAGGTCAAAACGAAATTGATATGCTAGTTAACTCGTCAGAATAGAATCACTGGGATAGGATGTTTGAAGAAACAGGGGGTGTCCTGTTCCTTTTACCGGCATCCTATTAGGTCTTTCAAAATTGAACTTGCTTCTCAGGTGACGGTGCAGTCAAGAATGAAGCAGCTGCTAAGCCGGAGGTAGCAGATGCTCAATCCTAATTGTGGTGTGGCATCGTCTAGTCCATTTTGAGGCACAGAAAAATCAACTATTGTTTCTTCTCGGCACTAACGGTGATTTATATCTATCTTCGGTGCTAATATATTGTATGCATGAGCGGAGGCATAAAGTTGGATGTAATAATGGGGCCTCTGTTTGGCTATCTTCCCTTTTGTCTTTTGCTTCTTCTTCTCCTCGAGTATTTGAAGTGTTTATGAATCACCACCTACTCCTCCTCCGCAGTGGATCATTTGTCGTAATTGTCGTCGCCTTCCACCGTCTATTAAAATCATCACCTCCTTCTGATGTGGAGATTCGTAAATATGACACCACCTTGATCTGGTTTACCTCCTCCCTGCAACAACAGAACATCCATTTTCCAATCCATCCTTGACGATTCTGGAAGCTTCGATGGTGACAATTCTGAATTATTTTTTTAAAAAAATAAAAAATAAAAATTCACCGTATTTGGATTTGGTCTTGGGAATGTAGCAACATCGTCGTGGATACCAGCAATACGATTAATTAACATAACCATGTGATGGCAATGGCCAAAGAAATGTGAGCTGGGCCGTTCTGCTTCAACCACCCAAGATACCAGCAATACGATTAATTAACATAACCATTTGTTATTATCATTTCATAGAGTTTGAGATTCGCATGCAAGCATATTAAAATTACAATGTATTATTATTATTATGTAAAAACAAATTTAATGTCAAAAACTAAAATCAAATAATAACACATCAAATATATAATATATAGAGCTTTCGATATCATTTCTTTATCTCATCTGCAAGTTTATCGTTATCGGATCCGAAGACTGCAACAATGCCGATCTACAAGGAGAACTAGACTTGTCTTTTCTCTATCTATCATTTACAAAACCATTTTGAGCATGAATATGGGATGAAGAGGAGATGAGAGAAGATTTATAATATCTTGATTGTTTCATTCTTCTGTCTTTTTATAAGCGAGCGAGAGCATAGATAATTAGCAAAATCCTTCTCATAAAGATCATCGTATAAAGAATCTTATCGTAGATAGATTTTTTTTATTGATCAATAATCATAATCAGATCGATGATATATTTAATCTAATTAGATAGGATCACATATTCTAATATCATCTTAACACTTATAAATTATAAAAACAATAGAATTGAATGCTAGAAAACCGACTTCATCGTATCTTCCATCATTAAATGCAAGTGATGTTCATTACATCACACGAATCTGAGAATTGCGGCGATCAAGTGAGCAACGACACTCATCGTAGCGAAACAACAGGCATTACGAGAGACGGCGATGTGGTTAGCGCGTTCTCACATCAAGCCGATGACTTGGAGTGGCAACTTCGCATCCCGACTTCTTATAAGTAGTAAGCATTGTTAGGCTCATGACGAGAAATGTAGTATTTATTATCTATGAAAATAATTTCAAGTTTCGTGATAACCATAAGGGTTCTGATAGGATCACATTACTTGTGACTCGTCTTAGTTTTTTGAATGCATGCTAAATAAGAGGGGTAGTTCATATGGAAGATCATAATATACGAACTACATCAGGTGTTTTTTTTAGGCAGGAAATTTCTCGAGCAATAATATTGGGTCGATAGATCCATCGACTTTGGTCACGCTTCTCGGATGCCCTTAAATCTCATTTTTAATCCTCAAAACATAAGAGAAATACAAGATATGATGATTCATGTTTAAGTGGATGCTATTATTGATATTTTTTTGTATAATTAAAGTTATTTGTTTTTGTTATCCTGTTTACATTTATGTTTATGCATATTACGGTTGAATGTAATAATATGATTGTCTTGACAAGACAAATTACATGGGTCATTATGGACTATATTAGGAAAGACTAACGATGTTGTAGTACATAGAAGGGAGCATGACATTGATAATATACAACCTCTATGACTCGCATTGATGGTTGGACTTAATGTAGTATTGTTGTGTTCATTGGACTTATTGGCTTGTTTTAAAAATTCATGACCATGTATAAAATATTTTTCAAATTTTTTTTTCAAGATCCAATTACGTAAAATTGTTTTCAAACAAATTTTATTTTGTTTATTTTGATTTTGAATATCTTTTATATCTTATCAATTAATGACCCAAGTGGGAGAACGTTAGATTATGTGGCCCTTTATAATTGGATAAGATATATAATAGAACTAATTGGATTTTGATAACAGTATTAGCCAATAGAAAAAAAAATCAATATTATAGTATGATTCCTTAGGAGATAGATACCCTTGATGGAAGGAACTCCTTTGATAGTTTATCCTAGACCCTCTGCTCTCGCCTATAAATAGACAGAACCTTTAGGGACTAAAAGTTGCATCTAAGAAAAACATCTCACAAGCATCGATTGTGATATTACAGTTTTTCTCTCAACTTTCTAAGTCATCAATCTAAGTAATCCTGTGAAAGGATAGAAAAAAAGTAGAATGAGTTACTTAAAGAAGGTATCCAAATCATACAGAGATCTTTTTCCTTCTTTTTTCAAATAACATCAAAAGGTATACATCGTAAAATCGATCTATTATTATTTGATTTTATAAAAAAAATTCACATTAAAAAAAATGATTATAGATTTTATGCTTGGTTGATGGATGCGTAATTAACATCACATCAAAATCTAATCCTTCGTAATCCTCGAAGAGACCACCGTTTCGGTGCTTGTTCTTTTTGGAACAAAACAAAACAAACGAGGAAAAGTTTTCCACCCGGTTTCCGTTCATGTTTGCAGCAACACCTAAATCGCATGTTCCATCTCCATTTCTTCCCTGAACTCGTGAAATGGAACAAGACCAAAATGTTTTCTTGTGAGAAAGAACAAAAAAACAAAAGAAAGAAGGATCATTTGTCTTCTAATCCTTCTGGAGATGCGCTTCTCTGGTGGCAGACGCTGCTTGGTGCGTGTGCAAGCCGGAGACGGCCGATGCAGCTCTCCAGAAGACGCTGGACTATGCATGCGGAGCTGGGGCCGATTGCACCCCCATTCGCCGGAACGGAGCTTGCTACGATCCCAACACCGTGAGAGCCCACTGCTCTCATGCCGCAAACAGCTACTACCAGAGGAAGGGGCAGGCACAGGGGGGCTTGTGATTTCTCAGGCACTGCCACCCTTGCCACTTCGGATCCAAGCAAGTCACCGGCATCGATCTTCATCTGTTCGACCACAGGTAGCAGCAGTGGCTGCGCTTACCCTGCATCTTCCAGGTTCGTCTCTGACCATTTTCTTTTCTGGGGAACGGACGGAATCCAGCATCTCTTTTACGATCGTCTTCTCTCTGCTCGCCGTTCTTCCTCCAGTGCTTCTGGCACGAGTTCCACACCGGCAACGAGCACCCCAGGCACCACCTTCACTCCGACCAATGGGGGTACTGGGAGGATCATCATCATCATCTTCTTCTTCTGTTTCTTGCGGTCGATCGACCAACCCTGTTCCATTCTTTATTTTGATCGTGCCATAAAATTCCTTGTGGAGTGCTCTAAAGATGCAGCCATACAAACATCAACAGCAGATGGAGAGTTTGTTCTAAACATCCATCCGAGTACGATGAAAAGACCCAAGAGAAGAAGCATGCCTACATGCAGACGACAAAGTTGGCAAAATTGTGTTTCTTTCAACGACGATGGAAGAGAGCAAAACACTGGAACTTAATATGCAAGTCCTCGTTGACATTACCTTGGTGTGGTGGGTGATGCATGCATGTTCTCTTTGCTGGGTGCTTGGTGCTTGCTGCGTCACAAGCCAAGATCAAATGCACAAGATGGATGGCCCATGGCTGGGAACACATCGTAGGTTGCAATTGTCGAGTCACAAACCAACATATTTTCATTTCCAAGGTGAAGACAATCTGGATAACCAGGAATCCTTGGGGTACAAGGACAAGGATTACCAGCATCAATATCGGACATCGAACACCATGACACACTTTGTCTACAACTACTTTTTGTCACATATCTCACACATTCATTATACAGAAAACAAGTGGCAGAGACTTCAAGAATGTACCGATATCACCTTCGTTGGCTCGGCAATGACCTTGGGGACCCTGCAAAAAGATCCAGCAAGTTTTCCTCCAATTCATCTGGGGAGTACTTGATGTACTTTTCTCGATGCCTCTCACCATCCAGATAGCCAGCATACCTACTTTCAAAAATCCGATATGCTTGTATCAACTTGGTGGATACAGAGATCCTCAGATCATCCCGGAGTCCAGCGTTCGGAACTGACCATGCTGTCTGTGCCTTGTAAACCTCCTCAAATGCATGGTTGAAACCTCTGAATCTGTCCTTGAGGACTGTCGAGGAAGGATTTCTGGAACTTGTCCTGCGAATCCCCTCTTCCTTGAGGAACGAGAGGACACAAGTCCATGAGGCCCTCTCGTAGTCCCGTGCATGCTTTTGGAACATCACGATGTGCGCCCGAATCCATTCGTCACCAAAGAAGCTTCTAAGGTCAGACTGTTTAACTTTGTCAACCATGTAACAGACGTTGTTCATCATAAAAATGCTTTGCAGAGAGACATCATTGTATAGTTGGGACTTTTGAGTCAGGTTTGCTTCCAAAATTTTGGTCACCGACTCCAGATGCCAAGCCAGTGGGGATTGATTCGAAGAAGTTTCTCTGTCGCCATCTTCCATCACTGAAGATTGGTCTGTGCCCTGTTGGCCCTCAAGAACCAAACCGAGTGTCTCCCCATAAGCAGAAAGGGCTTTGATATAATTCATGACATACTTTGTAAGATGATGGACTCCGCCTCCAGGAAATGCAGTATCTGACATGCTTGACTGAATATTATATTTGAACTCCTCTACAGTCCCACTCACAGATTCTTTCAATCTCAGTAAAACTTCATGGCATTCAGTTAGTATGCCAGATCCATAGTCTTCCGGGAGGAAATGCTCCATGTCCACTAGAAGATCACTTAAAACCTCATATGTATTGAGTATCTGAAATAGCTTTTCTGGCTTTGGAGGCACAAGGGCTATGGCCATACCAATACTGAGAAGTTGAAGAATTGAACCATTTGAGATATCGACAAAACAAGGTTCTCTGATTGATCCTGGAAGTTCTTCAAAAACAAGATCACAGAGATGCCTTTCCCTAGCAAGACAGACCCGAACAAACACCTGCATTGCCTGCTTCCACTTATCTATCGTGCGATGCAAGACATTCCACCCCATTTTGAGAACTTCTTCGATACTGAATCTATCGATTTGGAGAACCGACAGGCACTCCTCGACTGCATCTTTTCTGACTATTACATATGCCTGACAACACTCCTTCTCATAATTGCATAGACACATTAAATTGGCAATGGCCGTGATATCAGAAATTAAACCATGATTGATCAAATCAATGACAACATTCGCTGACTCTCTGGCGGTATCACCGTGAGACATGGCCTCGACTGATTCCTCATCAAAAGAACTGTTTGAGAAGTTGTCCGTGCTGTCTTCTTCTACAGAATGAAGAGACATGCTGTCGGGCTCCAAAGGTTTGCAGCATCGAGTGAGAAGTTGGACAAACTCATCCTCGAGTCTTTCCATGGCCGTCTGAAGAGTGATTTCGGCAAGATTCAGGAGTTCATTATGTTTCTCATCTTCATTGCTCAAACATAGCAATCTTAAGACTTCACCAAGTTCCCAGACTTCATTCACATCCTTTAAGTACTCGGATACTTGTGGCAGAACTCGCTCCTGTATCGGTAACTTATCAGCGTCACATAACAGAATCTTCTTCTCCAGTTCCTTCAGCCGCTCTTCGATGTCACCAGCTCCCACTTCTTCCGCAATTGTCAAGTCCGAGTATTGGATGCCAATATTAGCAATCATTTCTACAATTTCATCAGTAAGATTTTGAGTCTCTTTCTGCGCCACAACACATCTTCCTTCCACCTGAGCTGTTCCTACAGAGACCTGACCTTCCATAGAATGATGTTGCTATGACCCCACTACTTCACCACAGTAACATGAAAAGAGGATAACAGCAAAGTAAAACCCCTCTGAGATCCTTCTTCTATGTCATTTAGCACCTTAACGTGCTGTCATAATCAAAATCCTAAACTTTTTTTTGTGCGTCTTATCCTTTGTACCACCGATGCAAAATTGAGGCACTATTTGCACAGATCAACAAGAAATAATGGCACAATGAAAAAGGAACCTTGAAGAAAATTTTCAAGAATTTATATTAGAGCATAACAAGAGAAATATTGAGATTGTGGCAAGAGGACCTTGCGATTCTTTACCAGTTAAGCTGAAAGACACCTTCATCGGATTGCACTTAAGATTAGATATCTTCAACCTCATATGAACTCACGAACAAATGAAAAGGGAGAAGAAATCTGACAGGACATAAGCAAATACAGCATCTAGCCCTAACCGTAGCAGACTGTATGGAAACTGTAGCTAAATGGTAACTGTAGCAACAACCGGAAGAGGGTTTCATGAGATTTTAAGCCAGAATAGATCGTAAACTCCCCATCTCCGTTCTTCTCTTATAGGTTCGATCATTATGCGATCCTGTCACTTATAGTCAGAAGCAAACAAGGAAAGAAGACATGGAGCTGCGAGAGATTCAACAGAAACAAAAAGTCGCAAACAAGAGGCCGGAATCGAACAGATGATTTCCAACTCAAAAATCGAATATTCTGTATTCTAGGGCAACGAAACCCTCCCTCCTCCTCCTCCTAAAGCGAAGATCAACTCGGACAAGCAGCAACAGCAAGACTGGAAGTCAATCCAACAACAAGACGGGAAGATTATACTCTTTGTTCGAAAATCGTGATCAGATTAAAAGAAAAGGTGGTGCAAACGGCTGTGGAACTAAAAATCCCACCTGTTCACGAACCAAGAGAGAGTGATCAGATGAAAAAGAAACCCTCCCCCCCCCAAAAAAAATTAAAAAAAAATTAGCTTCCTGTCGGAGGAATATGGCGGAGAACCTTGAGAGAGAACTTAGGAGGGATGAGGAAGGTGATACGAAGCTTCCCACTGCTCTAAAAGACAGCCTCTCTCCTCTCTCACCTCTCTTCTTCCCTTTCCCTTCCCTTCGCGTAAGATTGTGCGAACTCGCAATCACTCTGACGATGGGAAACAAAAATACCAAACAAAAGAACAAGATCGTGATTTCGCATACCAGTTTCACGTCTACCCAGAATTTACCAATCCTTTTACTGGATGAAACGGCGGGCCCACCTTTTTCACAACGCTTCAACTTCGTGGTAAGATTTTTTTAAGGATGGAATGCATGAAGGATGGGGAAGAAGAGGACAAACGATGAAACAGCGGGCTCCCATCACAGCCGTCGGCGTGTAGGAGAAATCTAACCGTCCGATCTGGCAGCCGGACACGCTCTTGGTGTTACCGGGCGAGGAGAGCCGTTGGATGCTGGGCGGGCGCTGTTGAGCCTGACGCGGTTTGGTGGTGGCGGGTTGTCGCGATGCCCGCGGGAACGTTGACTCACGTCTCTCAAATGAGACAGTATTCTTGGCCTACCTGTCAAAATTACTCCGATGGCTACCTTCGTCGTTATTGGGGGGACTGATGGGCCCGATGGCGGTATGGCCGCTCTTCGTCACCTGTGACACGCAAATGTCCTTTTTATCTTTCTATTTGGCGTTGACAATCTGAGATCAGGGATGATATATGGATGTTGATCCAATCCATCTCCCGTGCGTTCCAGTTAGATCGAAGCAACTTCTTTGATCCGTTGTTATTTTTGTGCTTGAGATGAGACCAGTCTGAAACTTTCCAAGATGCGCACGGTGCAGATGCATCCCCCCATCATCTCTCTCTCTCTCTCTCTCTCTCTCTCTCTCTCTCTCTCCACCACAAATCTTCCATGACCTCCATTGGTCCTTCAGAAAGCTACCGTCTCCCTCTCGCTCTCTCTCTCTCTCTGCATGTATGTCTTGACTGGGGAAGAAGTAACATTCAAACATGGGAAAAAGAACTTACGAGAGTGCTTTGAACGAGTGACTTCCTCTCTTGACTCTCACATGCTGCAGTAATGTTGCTGTTGTTTTGACTTGTGTGTACGAGCATTATACCAACCCCTTGAGCAAGCTGACAGTGTGAGGAACCATTGAAGACGAGGAGCATGCAGATGAATCCAACTCCTGGTTAAAGGTTCTCTTCCAGCTCTGCAGCAACCCTTGTTTAATGAACTACAGTGACCAACCAAAAACAAGCTGCACTGAGGGGGGTCATGGAGACCCAAAGCTTGTCTGGTTGAGAAGCATATTCCTCCATCTCTTTCTGCTTAGCAGGACATCTTTGATGCTATTTAAAGAGGAGCACTCTTCCTCCCTACTTTTGTCCTTCTCTCTCTACTCTTATATAATAACTCGATGGCCAATAACCCCCTCTTATTTAGGGGGTTGGCTGGGCATGTAGCATTTCACTGACAAACAATCGTGGGACACCTAAAGTGGGCAACATTCAAGGTCGATTCATGGGATTGACGTTGACCAGGAGGAGGAGTCCTTGCTGCAAGACTAGAACTAGATGATCGGTGCTGGTCTCCTGCTACATCTTGAGCTTTCCACCTGTCCAAGTACCCAGATGATTGATAAGCTTCATGGATGGTAGAACACTGTCTATTATTTGTTAACTTCATAAAATATTTCAGCTAGATTGTGTGCTCGAGTAGTAGCTGGATCATCATTCGTTGTCCAGCATGCTCAATTATGACATGGAAACAACATATTAGATAGTAGTTGGGTAAAGTAGGTTTTTGATACATCTATATAGTGCTAATAAAAAAGGAAAACGAAAATACTTGTACTCATCTAAAATACAAGTATCGATTCTGCAACGATTTGATATACATGAAGTTTGATGGGGGCGTGTATCGATGTCACCCGCCCGCAGGTGGCACCCCACAGCCACGACATCACAAGGTCCACCCGCCCGCAGGTGGCGCCCCATGGCCACGACATCACAAGGGACCCTCAGGGGCTGAGGTGGCAGGCCACGTCGACGTAACTTAAAACTTCTCGATCGTACTAAGACGAGCTCGGCGTGCAAAGCAGCTCGACGCCGCCCTTGGAAAACTCGAGACAGCACCTTGGCGGTACCATCAAGCGCGCGGTCATATCCGAACGCAAGACAACACGATACCGTCCCGGAAAGCTCGAAACAATGCCTCTACGACCCATCAAGAATCAGGTACGATCAAACCCCCCACACTTATATAAGAACTTTCTTAGGCCGATGTCGAGGAGGCAAAATTTTTGGAATACTCAGCTCCCTCTCACATAACGCTAACTTACGCTTCGAAGAGGTCGAGTCAGGAAAATCCATTTCGATCCGACTCGACCTGTGTGTAAGAACCGATGGACGCACGACTAGTCGCTCGGCACAAGGAAGAACCACGTTCGAGAGATTGCTAACCAACTCCACCCGATCCGACGTCGACTCTCCGCTCGAGCAATCGCCAAGACGACCTAGCGCATCGGGATCGGACCTAGTCGTGCTGACTTTGCGATCACGACGTAAAGATAGTTCTAAAAAGCTCAAGTTTTTTTTTTGCCAAACGTAAGAAATCACTCGAAGAGGACGGTCAGAGCAACAGTGTGTTCTTCCCCCCTTGCCATTGCAGAAACAGTTCATATCCGGTGCGCGTGGACCCCGTTCCACGTTGGAAGGCTTATTAGCATCGATGGAAGGTTTGGGATTGGCCAAGGCAAATGGGTCTCACCGAAGCGGTGGTGGAGAGTGACTCCAGTACCGTCACCACAGACCTGGAAGGAAGACGAAGCAAAGAAAAAACCATCTCACTCGAGAGTCTCTGGTTTGAGGTAGCAGAAAACCCCGCTCTTTTCATGTGAAACATATACATAAACTATGGAAAGAAAAGAAAATGTGTGATTTATTGCCTGGTTGACGAAAAATATGTATTCAAGCATTAAAAAAAAACTCTTTCTAAAATTTTGTTCTGAGTTGTCTAAGGGATTATCAAATATTTATGCTTTAAGTATTTTTTTTTGATAACTCTGACGCTTTTTGGGCAAATTTAATTAACTGCTTCGATATTTCTCTAAAAAATTTTGACTTCATTATCAAGGTTCATTTTCGCGGTGGATCTATATTTACCTACGTGCATGATATTTTTTTTTAGTCAAAGAAAAGATCGATCGAGACTCAACGTCCCATTTGCTTGATGAATCCTAGCGTGAATTTAATTAGCAAAGATAATGCATTTTCCAGGAATAAATTTGGAAGCGATGAACGTCCAAAATTAATCGATTAGGTGTTTGGAGGAGCGTTTGCAGGGGGAAAAACCACGCTTTGGTGGATATATTTTATTTTGAGAGTTAGACGGGGGGGCTCCACACGGCTCATCTTGGGTCCCGCGGACACGTGCGAGCGCGGCCCCCACGTGCCCCGAGCCGCCCGGCGCTCCATCCTCCCCCTTCCAATCTCCAAGAACACCAAAAACACCGGACTCCCTCCTCTCGCGACGCGCACGAGTGGGTCCCACGTTGCAACTCGGTTCTTCATCCGGCCACGTGTTCTCATCGTCCATCGATGATTACAGCCGATCCTGGGAGTGGTAATAACGAAATAAAATATAAATATAAAATTAGAGTGGCCGAAATCGAAATAGAAAGCATTCTCACGGCCGGTAAAGTCTGTGTCAGTAGAAGAACGAAGAAGCTTATTATTATATTGAAAACTCGACAGGGAAGGAGGAGAAAGAAAAGAGAAACTGTGAGAAAAAAAGGGGGAAAAATCTCGGCTTTCTTCTTCTTCTTCTTCTCCTTCAGCTTCTTCCTTCAAAGCAACCCAAGATTTCTTCGATTTAATTTGGTTCTTCCGAGCTCTCCTCCTCTCCCATGTAAGGCTAGAGTTGGAGTTCTGTGAGACTTCGGCGACCTTCTTGTCTCCCTTGGATTTCTGGCGACGCATCCTTGGCTGCCCAACGCCGATGAAGTCCCGCCGGAGAACCCTCGCCTCATCCTCCTTGTCCTTCCTAGTCCTCCTCTTGGCCGCGATCTCCGCCTCCGGTGGCGGCGGGGATCTGGACGCTCGCCAGGCGGAGAGATCCGCTCTTCTCCAGTTCAAGAGCTCCGTCCTGGCAGACCCCGCCGGGTTCCTCCACCGATGGGGCTCCTCCGCCGACCACTGCTCCTGGCCCGGCGTTTCCTGCGACGGCCGATCCCGAGTCGTCTCCCTTATCATCTCCGCGAAAGGTGGCTCTTGCCCGCTCCCCTGCTCCCGATCCGGCCCTTATCGGCTGAGTTGCGGCGATCCCGGCCGGAGGATGGCCGGAAGGCTGAGCTCCGCCGTCGGGAGCCTCTCCGAGCTCGGGGTGCTCTCCTTGCCCTTCCATGGTTTTGATGGCGAGATCCCTGACGAGATCTGGGGTTTGGAGAAGCTGGAAGTGCTTGATCTCGAAGGAAACTCGCTCTCGGGTGGCCTGCCCTCGCGTTTCCCTCGCCGGTTGCGTGAGCTAATTCTGGCTTCCAATTTGATCAAAGGTGAGGTTCCGCCCTCCCTCTCGAGATGTGTAGATTTAGAAACCCTAGACCTCTCAGGCAACCAGATCAACGGAACGATTCCAGGATTTCTTGGTGGTTTCTCCAAACTTGAACAACTGCATCTCGCTTTTAATCGGCTTGATGGGTCAATTCCTGATGAGATTGGATATGGGTGCCGAAATCTCCAAATCTTGGACTTGTCTGGAAATTCCTTGTTTGGAAGCATTCCGTCCAATTTAGGCAACTGCACCGAGTTGCGAGTCCTATTGCTATTCTCCAACCTTTTGGATGGTTTCATTCCTTCTGATCTCGGTCGATTGAAAAAGCTTCAAGTTTTGGATGTCTCGAGGAACAGTTTGAGTGGGTTCGTACCTGAGGAGCTAGGGAACTGCCTAGAATTGACTGTCATTGTTCTTCTTAATCTTTATGATCCAACACCGAAGGAGGTAGCTTCGACTTCCGTTGATAATGATGAATTCAATTATTTCCAAGGGAGACTTGCTGAAAACATCACTGCTCTGCCAAAGCTTAGGGTGCTTTGGGCTCCAAGGGCAAAATTTGGAGGCAAGATTCCTAGCAATTGGGGTACCTGTGAGAACTTGGAAATGGTTAATTTGGGCCAGAATCTTTTCACAGGACCAATACCTAAAGCTTATGGTCAGTGCAGAAATCTTAGATTTCTTGATCTGAGCTCAAACAGTTTGACAGGTTGGCTTGAGGTGGATCTTCCTGTTCCATGTATGGACGTCTTTAATGTCAGTGGAAATCAGTTGTCTGCCCCCATCCCAAGGTTTGCTTACAAGGAATGCCTCTCATATCAGTCCCCTAGAGATGACCTATCCTCAGCTTATATTTCATTTTTTGCTTATAACAGCCGCACAGGACTTAACTTGCCCATATCTGAATCTGGTGGTGAATCTGCTATATATCATAATTTTGGAAGGAACAATTTTACAGGTAGTCTACTTTCTTTACCATTGGCCACTAATGGGTATGCTAACCAGACTGTTTATGCATTTCTGGCTTATGACAACCACCTTTTTGGGTCGCTGAATGGTATTATTTTGGAAAAGTGCAACAAAGTGAATCATTTGATAGTCGACTTAAGCAACAACATGGTGCGTGGTGGGTTTACACAAGAAATAGGTACAACATGCAGGTCTCTTGTGGTTCTGGATGTTGCCAATAATCAGATTTCGGGAACAATCCCTGCAACTATTGGGCTATTGTGGAATCTTGTTAGCCTGGATCTAAGTAGGAATCAGATGCAGGGTGAGATTCCTGCCAGCATTAAACAGTTAAAAAGCTTGACTTATCTGTCGTTATCTGATAACAAGTTTAGTGGCCGCATTCCTTCTGGCATTGGTCAGTTGCAATCACTCAAGGTTTTGGATCTCTCATCAAATTCTCTAACAGGTGATATTCCTAGTGATCTTGTGAAGATGTCAAATCTTACTACTCTGTTACTCAACAACAATAAACTTTTTGGGAATATCCCTTCTGCTTTTGCTAATGTGACATCACTTACTAAGTTCAATGTTTCATATAATAATTTGTCTGGACCATTGCCTTTAAATGCCAGTACACTGAGATGTGATAGTGTCCTCGGCAACCCTTTACTCCAGTCTTGTCATATATACTCTCTCTCTGTTCCATCATCTGATTTGCAAGGAAGCAACCAGAACTCGCCACCATATTCTGTGTCACCACCAAACAGCTCACCAAATGATAGCAGTGGTGGTGGATTTAGTTCTATTGAAATTGCTTCAATCGCATCAGCATCAGCTATAGTCTCAGTCCTCCTAGCTCTGATAGTCCTCTACATTTACACAAGGAAGTGTGCACCTAGGCCCACCACTCGGTCTTCTGGAAGAAAAGAAGTGACTGTTTTTGTCGATATTGGGGTTCCTTTGAATTATGAGAGTGTTGTGCGAGCCACTGGGGGTTTCAATGCAAGCAATTGCATTGGAAGTGGAGGTTTCGGGGCCACATACAAGGCTGAGATTTCACCAGGGGTCTTGGTGGCTATAAAGAGGCTTGCAGTAGGGAGATTTCAAGGTGCTCAACAGTTCCATGCAGAGATCAAAACACTTGGAAGATGGCGGCATCCTAATCTTGTGACACTAATAGGTTATCACATTAGTGACACTGAGATGTTTTTGATATATAATTATCTCCCTGGAGGTAATCTGGAGAGATTTATACAAGAAAGGTCAAGAAGGCCTGTGGATTGGAGGATGCTTCACAAGATTGCTTTAGACGTGGCGTGTGCACTTGCTTATCTGCATGACATATGTGTGCCTCGTATTCTCCACCGGGATGTTAAACCTAGCAACATATTGCTGGATAATGAATTCAATGCTTATCTCTCTGACTTTGGCCTGGCTAGGCTTCTAGGAAATTCTGAGACCCATGCAACCACTGGTGTCGCTGGAACATTTGGTTATGTTGCTCCTGAGTATGCCATGACGTGTCGTGTTTCTGATAAAGCAGATGTATATAGCTACGGTGTGGTACTGCTGGAATTAATTTCAGATAAAAAAGCACTAGATCCTTCCTTCTCTCCATATGGTAATGGTTTCAACATAGTTACTTGGGCATGCATGCTGCTGCAAAAAGGCCGGGCTCGTGAGTTTTTCACCGAGGGGCTTTGGGATGTGGCTCCCCATGATGATTTGGTAGAGACCTTACACTTGGGTGTCAAGTGTACTGTTGACTCACTGTCTATTAGGCCCACTATGAAGCAAGTTGTTCAACGTTTGAAGGAACTCCAACCTCCACATTTTGGGCACAATTAACATACTTAGAGAGGTATGACATGCTATATATTCTTGGATATGAAGATTTAGCTACAGTTTATGTACCATATGATATATCTTTTCAGTTGCTCATGTTCTGTGCAGTCGACTGTTGTTACATTTGGCTATTACTAGAAAACAGGGCAGCCATGTTTTATCTAGACCGATTGTTAAGCTTGTGTATTTTCATACATCCAAATTGTACATGCTTTAGAGATACTATACTCTTAATTCTTGCAGGTAAAAAAGATATTTCCCCTGTGTAGCTTTAAGCACAGGAAAAATATGTGGATGATATTAGACTTTTTTGTAATGCTTTTATGATTACAACTCTTATATTTATTCTATAAAATCTATACAACTTGTACAATCGGTAGTGAACATGTAGGCAGAGTTTGAAGATGAAACTGATGAAGAATTATGTTGGCCTATATTTTTTTTTGCAGCCTCTACTTCAGAGATGGGTCCTGCATGATATGGGAGGGTAATGCTTCTTATCTGTCTGGAAACTTTTCACCATTTCTACTTCTTGTTTCTGATCAGTAGTAAAAGTGTCTTAAAATTCAATAACAGGTGATATGAGACATTCTCCACACTGAAGTAATTGAGCTATTTTAAGGTTGCAACACCAAGGAGTTTTGACCAAGTAAGTGTCTTTTTGTGATATTGCTGGTATAGTAACCATCTTGCAGATGTTTTTTCTTCGTATAACCTGTCAGAGTGGAATGCATTTTTTTCTTTCTCTACATTTACTTGGTAACAAGCGCTATAATAGTCATTATTCAAATATTTTCTACAGAGAAAGTGGCAAAATGCTCGTGTTATCTTATAAATAGATAAAATGTGAAAATGGTGAAAATGAATGTAAATGCACTTAATTTATACAGTTAAATTGTCATTATATCTTATGCATTTGTGCTACCTTTCTTTAATCAAACTGTAACTTTTACCTTCATATATTTCTATATTCTCTCCTAGGCATATTACATAAGTTCTGATTTTTTATTCTCTGATATATTGTAAAAGTTAATTTTTAATTTCTAAAAATCTAATCACTGTTTTTAAGCTTTCTGATCTAGTGACACTGTATGTTGTTTGGTTAAAAAAATTATTTACCCTAGCATGACTAATCCATAAAATTAACATAGGTAGGGAATTGCTTGCAACATTACCATTGTATTTTTACAAATCTGAGCTTGCTAATATTATATGGAATTCAAGCATCATCTCAAGGTTTTTTTGAAACTAATGTACATCTAATATACAAACTATACCATGACCTGCACATAATATTTTGATGATCTAAAGCTCACTAGTCAGCAAGTTCTAATCATTTTTGTTCTCTTCTATTTCTCACTTCTCTATTTTCTCGAATCTTTTGATATCATATTAAGCTTTTGCTATTGAACATTTCCCACAACACATTATGAACACTATCCAGTCGAATTCAGTTTATTTTTTATTTGTTCAGGTCCCAATTTGATACTATGCCCCAGGACAGCAGATGTGCATCATGTAAAATCTATTAGCAACCACTGAATAGATTATGATCTGAAATGGTCAACGACTATGGGTGACTACTTCAGGTTGTCACCTGATAGCATACCTCTGGACAACAGGTGTGCATCATAACAAAACTATTGGTCCCAGCTGGATACCTGCAGTGATTGGTTAGTATGGCAGCCACGCAGACCAGCCATGATCATTTTGATTCCAACAATCATCTAATTTGACAAATGAAGCATATTTAAAAAGGTGGGTGGCAAGAAGGATTCCTGCCAGTTGCTTATTACTCCTAAATGTGTAATTGTTAGACCAAGTAACCTGTTGGTCCATTAACTAATGTAGATGAGATAATCATAAATGCTTAAACTTGAAATCATCCCTCATAGAACAATCTCCTGTCATGGGATTATTCAGATATTGCAATCTCTTTGGTCCATGGCTTGAGAATCATTGTTTGGCGAAGTACACAAGGTAATCTCCATTCTAACATGTTGGTGCACATGAGAGGCTTACAAAGCAGCTACCGTAACTATTATCATGACCTTGAGTAGCCTATGACCCTATTGGCTCAGGGAGATAAAGTTTGACCATGGTGGTGTTGACTTCCTTGCATAATGCCAGATTATTATTTATATATATATTCATATATATCAGAGTGTGTGTGTGTGTGTGTATGTGTATATATATATATATATATATATGCATCTTGTCTAAAGATGTCAAGCTTCCTAGGTTATGATGGTTTATCATGAATATGCCCTATATTTTTTTCAGTTGCCTGCTTCTTAGGAGTTTACAAAAGAGATTTCATCATGAATATGCCCCATATATTTTTCAGTTGCCTGCTGCATAGGAATTTACAAAGGAGTTGTGAGTAATAGGAGCCGGAGGAAGTAGGTAACGAATAAGGGCATCATCAAGACAGGACTTTTCAGAAGTTCATAATGGTGCATAAGGTTTCAAGAGGCTGTTCAAGCCAAAAGCCTGGAGTATCATTGAATAATGACAATTACTGAGCGGGAAAGTCCACACATGAAACTTGTAACTTGGTGTGTGGGAAACTTCTGCTGCAGTATCATTGAATAAGGACGATTACCCATAGAAATTATTACCAATTTGGAAACAAAACCATTACATGATTGTGCTGCTCACTGACTAACAATATACTGCCCCTCTAGCCATTGTTTTACCTATTGGGCTTATAGGAAGAAGGGTTACCAATTCCACAAGGTTGGAAAGTCTGCATCAAGAAATCCATCTATCTAGACTTCATGTGGAAGTTAATCATTGTAGCCTGCATTTTACTCTATAAATCTATAGATTTCTTCTCCCTAATCTGAAACACTTAGGATGTTAAGATCTATGGATTTGTTTACCCTACAATCTTTCTTTTCTTTCTTCTATTTATTTTGCTATTATAGCATTTCCTACCATGGGAATTCTGGTTGCATACATTATTCCAGCTAAGTAGCGGGCTTTGATCCAATAGTAAGACTTTCTAACATGGAAGATCAAGGTTCTAATCATAGTTTGCCTTATCGGTCCTTACCGGTGTACCAACCGGCCATCGGTATGGTACGTACCAATTCGTACCAACGAATCGACACACAGTATGGTGAGGCATACTGATAGACCGGTATGTACAGCTCATATCGGTCTCTTGTTGGACCGGTACATACCACCCATATCATGTGGTATACCACGACATGATGAACCTTGGTTCTAATCATGGTGATATAGAACAACCTTTGACAAAGAAAGAATCTTCTCTTTAAATAAAAATGAAAAAATAGAGAGGAAGAAGAAGATAATAACAAAAGGATAATTATAATCCTTGCTCTATCTCAAGGAGAGAACTCCTTGGATAATGACCTCGTACCTTTATACATATTGCATGTGTACAATAGATTCATTGAGAAAACATATATGACCTTGCACTGCTCATAAATAACATGAGAAAATAATTTATTCTTCATTAATTCATATTGTTATTGTTCTCATTACAATCTCCTTATCCTTTTTTGCATCACAAGTATGAGAAGAAAAAATAAGAATAAAATATAATCATATTAATGTAAATCAAATAAATAATTCTCTATCCTCCTTGTAGAAGATAAATTTTTAGATTCAGCTCATCAATTTTTTTGTTTTTGGTATCAGATAGTCTTCCTTTTTTGTAACTAGATAATTCTTTTCTTTCTTATTTTCTTTCATTTTCTTCTCTTTAATCAATTTAAGAAATAAAACTAGAAGTATCCTAGATATTGCCACATAACTTGTAGGATTTGCAAGATTCCTTAAACTAATAAAAACTGTATTGCAATAAAAATAACTAAATATGTCTTGTATCACTGGCTTTCAGTGCATAGAAATTCATCCCAAGTTCACATAATTGAAATGGCGAGTTCAATTCCTACATAGCGAAAATGAATGATGCAGGATATTCTTAGTCCTTTCTTATTTAAATAAGATTTTTTATAGTTTAAGGAATCTTTGGCATGTGGCAACACGTAGAATATTTCTAATTTTGTTTCCTAAAGTGATTAGTAAGAAAGTAAATGAAGAAAAAGAAAAAGAATTATTTAGTTTTAAGAAAAAAACTATCAAACATCGAGAAAGAAGATTACTTGGCGAGCCAATCTGGAAACTTTTCTTCAAGCAGGTAAAAAATAGTTTATTTTATTAGCATTAATATGATTGTATTTTCTTTTTTATTATTTTTTTCTTTTTTTTGTCAATAAAAACGGAGTCAAAAGATTATAATGGAAATGTCGGGGAGATGAATCAATGAAATATGAGTCCTTTTCTCACGTTATATGTTAGTGGTGTTAGATCATATTTCATGACAAAAATCCATTATCAACGAATGAGACGTGCAAAGATGCGAGATCTACATCCCAAGAATTCTCTCATTGAGATAGAAATAGTATGATAGTTATCAAGTTTCTGTTCTTATTATCTTCTTGTTATTATCTTTCTTCGCTACTTTTTGTCTTGTATTATCACAAAAAAAACCTTAGTCTGTTGATATGAGCTCGTCCTACATCATGTGGCCATAGAAGTATAGAATCTGTAGCATAACCTACTTATAAAATACTCTGGGAGAATGTTGCAATTGCAAAGTAATAATATTCTTTTGGTATTTGACTTAGTTACTAGATTTGCTATATAAATAACCAAGATCTGCCAATCATATCAGTCTTACAAGCAGCTTCTGACATTAGATATCATGTAAATTGCATCTTTTCTATTAGCAGATCCTGTTAAAATTCTTTTAGAAGCTCATTACTACGGATGCTGCTTATCATAATCAACTCTCTTTGTATATAATAAAATGAAAACGGGAGTAGATTTGGGTTGTTGGGCTGAAATTGAGATGAGAAATGATAAAGGACCTGTGACTAAGTTAGGCTGAGATATTAAAACATATAATAGTCTCAAAACATGGACTGATTTCTTTAATCGATATTTTTAGTGGGTGTTCTATAAATGTTTCTCTACAAAGTTTCATATTAGCTTGTTACCCTTGCAAATTCACAATGTTTGTACTTTGTACCCTATAAATCTTGTTTATTGCAAGCAAAACCGTGCATTTACCTCACATTCAACATCCTAGAATTAACTATAGTTTCATTAGATCATAAGTAAACAAACAGGTGAGGTTGTGAATTGCCCTTACCACCTCGTTTGTTAAAAGAAATTATATGGGACCATGTTTTTGACTTTTCATTCAAATTTTGTACCTACAGCAAAGGTGCAAAACTCATGTTTGTAGGTTGTTTTGAATGTGATATGCAAGAATTTTGTAATGGTGCATGGAATATACATTGAAAAGGCGACCATGCAATGGACTTACAGATTGTTTCTTTTAGCAAATTTTAGTCACCAGCAGTGGCAGTGATGCTTCGTTGTAACAAACAGAATTATCATCTAAACTGAATTGATTAAATAATGAATCAATACTTATTTGTTCTTCCTGCAGATGATCTGAGAGTTTTTTGAAGGGACAAATGTGGCCATTTTCTTGCGTGTAGCAGCGTACACATCCTTTGTCATGCTTTTACAGGGCAATTTTCCTGATATCAGGTTTTGGTTCCTGTACTGAGAGAAGTTTTCTCCGTCAACGATGAACGAGGAACTTCTCTAGGACCATAGCCACAGTATTTAAGTGGCTTGTTATCTTGGAATGCACAAAGGAGACAAAGCCTATTGTAGCTTTTCCACAAATCCAGTCAGGTCAGCAAGCTTTACTTTGCTTCTTGGCTTATTGCAGATGAATTCTGGATTTTATCGTGCAAATGGTTGTGCGGCCGGTCAAATCTCCAAATCAGGTTTTGGCATAGAAGGCTACCCAGGTTGGTCTAATGCTGCAGCAGCTGTAAATAATGAAACCATGATCTCATCGAAAGACCAAAAGAATCTTAATGTAAAAAAAAAAAATCTCATTGTAAGGGTGTAGATCTTTCCTCCATTTTGATCCGGCAAGAAGTGTCAATTTGAAGGTGCAAGTATAGCTGCATTTTTTTTTTATCACTAACCTGATGGTATTATGTTGCAACCGGAGCCTGCCACATCAAATATCTGGTTGGTCAAACTGATGTTTACCATTGTACTCAATAGGTTCTTGACCAGTGTATCAATTTTTTTTTGGTGATATCCATCGGTACAGATCAATGTATCACCCAGTTTATAAGAATCGTATCTACTGGTTCGAAAGTGAGATTGTAAACCTTGCTATCGTGCAGGGTTATAATCAACTGTAACTTCTCATAACAATTAGTTGATCTGCTTTAAGTTCGAGTCATATTTGCCTCAATGACGAGATTATCCAGCTAAATTTTGTCTGGGAGATTTCAATGTTGGTGCAGGTCAAAGAGAAACAGAAGATTATGTCACTTGAGATATTAAGATGTAGAAGATTATATCGCTTGGCCAAATTTATGAGGTAGAAACTCTGATTCGTATCTACGTGCATAATCTTTCCAAATCACCCTGTTTGATTTGGTTAGGTTGGACGGTGGAAGGATACATGCTTTCATCGTCGATCATAACATTATTATTCCTTGTTGAGATAAGAAGTCATTGACGTCCTGGTCGGTCTAATATGATCCAGACCTATATGTGCAAGGTTATTCGATGCATCTCTGAGGTAAAAACGTAAGCTTCAGAGGTCCCACCTACGTGAAGACCGAGGTCAAGAAACCTCGAGAGAGGTTTTCTGACCTGATCCCTTCGATGGACGTGAGTGGACCATTTTCATTATACTGAAGATGAGCCTTTATACCTGACTATAAAGAGATAATATTTCATGAAATATTCTATGCGGAGAGCCTATGATCGTTTTCAATACTCCCCCCTTGGCGTATTGTCCATGTGGGTGAAGGCGAGGGTCAGGTTTCCCCACCTCCCCATCTTTGGCGATGGCGGGGGTCGGGTTTCCCGACCTAGGCTGGGGTCTGCATCTCTTTTCTTTATATGTGAGGGCCTCGTTTCTACATAAGGTGCCCGCATCTCTCTTTTCTTTTTTTTTCTTTTAATTTATGTGTCTCCAAGCCGATAGGCTATGTTAGGCAATAGCTTACCCACCTCGAGTAAAGGATGGGTCAGCACTTTACCTCCTTGGTTCGGAGATTCTTTTCTTTATGTCTTATGTTATGACAAACTTACTCTCATGTGGTCTAGTTTTCTCGACTCATGTTCCCTTGACACATATTATCTTGTGCCTACCTCCATGGTAGATTTTTTTTCTTACTAGGCTCTGATTTTCACGACTGTTGGGCATATTTTATCTTATATCTCCTACCATAACGAGTTTCTTATTATACGGGTTAAGTTTTTTCGACTCATATGCCTCATGCATTTTTTATCTTATGCCTTCCGTTGTGACGAGTTTCTTATTACGTAGGTTGAGTTTTTTTGACTCGCACCTTAAGCACATTTTGTCTTGCGCCTCATGTTGTGGTGAGTTTCTTCTTACGCGGATCGGGATTTCTAGACTCATGCATCATAAACACATTTTGTCTTGTGCCTCTTGTAATAGTATGTTTCTTATTACACGGGTCAAGTTTTCCCAACTCACGTGCCTCAAATATATTTTATCTTGTGTCTTCTGTCATGGTACATTTCTTTCATACTTTTCGAGGTGGTCTTTGCATATTGGTCATTTTTGTACTTTCAAGGTGGTCTTCATATAGAGTTCAAGGAGCGTTGCCACTAATGGCCGTGGGCGTACATTCTCAAGGAAGTAAAGTTCAAATTCCTTCATAAGATGGGAAAAAGAATTGGTGGAAAGTAACTTTAGGTAGGCATATTGTTCTCGTGCTGGGCCTCTTAACATGGTTAGGAAGGTATAACACATTAGAGCATTTGAAGTGTCGTACAATAATATTTAGGCACAAAAAGCTGCAATATGCTTCCTTGGGTCAACATTGCCATTGAACGCCTTTGAGGACGGGACACTAAAATTCGTTAGAATCAGTTTCTCTTGGATTTTCTAGGTGAATGGTGATCGTCCCGAGGTGGGGTCAACTAGTGCTTCCCCTTTTGGTTATTGGAACCCTCGTCACATCTCCTCCGAACATCAATCAATCGATGGTAATTAGATCCATAGGGAATCCTCCATCGACTCCACTAACTTGGCCTCACATTCAGGCAAGGTAGAGTGGTGATGTGGTTCGCTGAGTTTCATGGTTGGGGACCAAAGTGCCCTATCAAGCGCTCCCAGGATGTCGACATCATATCAAGTCGGGGAACCCTGATGGGTGCTGGTGCTGCTGATCGTGGTAGAGCCAGTGATGACGGTTGAGTTGGTGGCACCATTGTTGGGTTAATTAGGGCAAGAGTAGAGTTATTATTTGTACCATACTTGTTACTGTCTATATTTGCTGAGTGAGATTTAAGAACACTTCGACTGGAACGAGGAGGTGGCTCGAGGTCATCCCCGAGTGGGAGCATGAAACTTAGGTCATTGAATAAACATTAATATCGTATTGGCGTATACGCTGAGATGGATGTACCTATGTGCAGAAATGGTGGCTGCTGCCTCCCTCGGATGAAAGTATTGTAGGCCGAAGGCAAAAACCTTTTCATTCGAGTGTGGATTGGGAGGATCAGAAAAGAGGCCGTGTTTGGTGCGCTTGTGTTCTTCAAATATGAAGACATCAGTTGTTGCTTCAATCTCCATATTTGAGGGAACTTCCTTGCCTTGCGAACTTAGTTTGCATCGAAATCTGTTAATTGCTCTACTCCTCGCAAGCTAACTTTCTAGTCGCAGATTTTTCCGCTTCTCCATGTTCAATTTAAAGTTGCGTCTTCGATGTGCGAGTCCAGGACAAAAAAAAAAAAAAGACGAACTTGGAAATCTAGGCTTGTTTGCTTGCTGATTCGGGCCGCACATCCTCCGCTGCTTTTTTGGCATGCCTTGTTCCCTTTTACCTGCTACCATCACAAAAAGTGCCATGTCGCAAGCACAGCCCGATCTCCGGACCGAAACCCCACACGGTGATCGGGTGGCTACTTGCATCACGGCGGCTCTTCCTCCCCTGCACCCGTAGCTGCACTGCCTGCAACTGATTCAAGCTCAATGATGCCGAACACACAAATGGTGTTTCTCCCATGCTCCTCTAAAGGAAGGAAACGCAAGAAGATTTCATATATGCCGCAGCATGTCCGAGGAAACATGTTGCTCGTCCTTGTGCACTCGAACGCTGCAGGGTTTGGGATGGTGTGCTCCAACCGAACTCATGAAAGTGAGAAAAAAAGGCACTATCCATCCATCCATCCATCCATCCATCCATCCATCTGCAGTAGATTTCATAACCAAAGCAGATTGATTACCCCCGTCTTGTTGACCTTTCTTTTCCCAGGTAGCCAATGGATTCGACTCTTTCGTTTGGACCAGCGGCGCCAGAAAGCAAGAGTGCCAACCACAAAAGAACATGGTTCTTCAAGATCAAAGCCCCCCCTTCGTAGCAGCTTGAGATGAGCGTTTCGGGATGAGAGCAGTTCGGTCTTTCATATATTCTTGTTCTGTGTTCGGCTTAGCTGCAGATCCTTGGCACTGACGCTGCTTCAAGGATGCGTAGCACGATGAGGATGCAAAGTCGCGTGGTCCTCCAAACCTAGAGGATGCTCAAAAGGCGTGTTGGCCCTCCTGCTACGCATGTGGTAGCTCCCTAGGGTTTAAGCACGGGACGGCAGCATCTTCGTCTGGATTTAAATCCAATAAATGAGCTAAAACTCCAGCTCTCTCCTCTTTGGCTTTTCGGGGCCTTCATCCACCTAACCTGAGCTCTCAGCTCGGTGAACCAGTTAAACTCGGGCGGCTTTTACCGACGATTAGAAGCATCAGATGGCATCTGCATTCGTCTTCCCCGATTGTGATCAAGAAAAAATGCAATGAGTCGAGATATTTCAAGAGATGACAACGCCACCGCGAGACACCGATGAAGATGGTCCCATCTTGAATGGGTAGTACCTCCATTATTTTACTGCTGTCGATCATCAACCACCGGAATATGTACCTCCGGCTTCCTTTTCTGAAGGTGCTAAAGCGTTCCCCTTTAATTAGCCGATCCAGTCCATCAACATATTATTACCTCAGCAAGCAAGCATGCATACACCGGGGTTCATCTCCGGCGATCGATGCGACAAATCCATGGCTTTTGCTTAGGGCTTGCACAGACCGAGCATCTCTCCTTTCTCGTCGCCGTGTTCATCATTTCCGGAAGGGTTCAGCGCCAATCCAAGGTACAACTCTTTCCCAAGTGTTGTTCTTCATGTTCCATCTTTCTCGACTGCTTATCCCATTAAGACTACAAAGTTGTGGTTCCCGATTGCCGGTCTTTGAATTGTTTCCGAGCAAAGACTCGAAGCAAGCAAGCAAGCCAAAAAAACCCCAAAAGAACAAGCACCAGCTTCTAAGTGGAAAGAGGAGATCCACGGCAGCATCAGTTTTCTCGTTTTTTTTTTTTTGGGTGCATTTCTTGAACACATGATATCGATCCATCAATGTTTGCGAATAAACGGTTTTGGGCTGCTATTTAGGTCATCTAATTTTCTCCATTTTAATTGTTTTACTCGGTCATTTTTCTTTTCCCTTCCTTGTTTTCATTCCATTGAGCACACCATGAGATGCGAACAGAAAGCTTGTTGTGCTCATGAAGCAATTGCTATTTCTTATCCTACGATCCTGAGCTCTCGAGCGAAACAATTTTTTTATTGTGCAAAACTCGATTCATATTAACTGAGAAGCTACCGTTCATGGCTACCGTGACCGACGTGCATACACCATGTTAATTAAACTGACCAAAAAAGAACGAAAACAATTTCTCCAACTTGTTGTTGCGTCTTTTCTATGTTTTACATTCTCCTCTCACGAATGAAAGAAAATTGTTGCAAAGTAGCTTTTGTTTCTTGCGCCTTCCGCTGCCAAAAATCTCACCTCTCGTTTTCTTTTCCTTGTTTTTTTTTTTATGAAAGAACGCATGCTCGCCCGATAAGCAAACAAGATGTTGATTTTGTTAGCAGTTTCGGAGTACTGGTGGTAGATGCAGTTCATCCTGCCGAAGAAGATTCGGGTGGATTGCATTCGTTCGTCTGCAACTTGTATTGCCAACTTTGAGCAACGAAGAAGGGATGATGAAAGCCTTAAGATGATAAATACATCGAGAGCAAAGGAAATTACAACTAAACAAGAAGGTGTTCCCAGCGATGACATACTCTCAGCCACTTCGTCGGGGCTATGGCCGGGACTGAAGGAATCGAGAATCGTGCGCGTTCCTCGTGCGTTCGGAGGAAAAGATCGGCACAGCAAAGTCAGCACCGTCAGAGGATTGAGAGACCGGCGTGTTAGGCTTTCGGTCCCAACCGCAATCCAATTGTATGATCTCCAAGACAAGCTCGGGGTCAACCAACCCAGCAAGGTGGTGGATTGGCTGCTGACTGCTGCGCAGCATGAGATCGATAAGCTTCCTCCGCTTCCATTTCCACCGGCGAGCTTCACGCGGTTCTGCGGATCACTGCCGATCTCCCAAGGTGCGAATCTGAGCGGTGCATGTACGACGGCGGAGGATGTCGCGTATACGGCTCATAGAAATGCCAAGCGTGCAGATGAAATCGGAGACTGTCACCTGGCATTGTTCTCTTCCAAGACAAACGATGAAGGCGTAGTAGGGACCAAGGTTTTTGAGCCGGTGAAAGTTACAGGTTTTACGCTGAGCTCGCGTGCCGGAACAGATGTAACGGAAGCAGGCAATCCCATTAGGGTTATGGAGGCGGAAAACGATGAGGTCGGAAGGTATCGTGGCCGAGTTTCGGCTGATGTCTCTCTTCCGAGGGCCAGTGATTCTTCGCTCGCCGGGTCGGGGAGCAATGCGATCTCATACGATTCCTGCTACCACTGGGATTCTGCAAGCTCAAATGGATACGAGCATCAGCTGGGAGGTCATTCCGTACCATCTCCACTGTCACTGTCGTCGGGATCTCCGCTAGTCTTTTATGCATCCGGAGGAATGCCATCGATGTTTTCACCGTATATGACCGCTCTGAATGGCTTAAATCCGGTGCAGTTGAGCCACTTTCAGGCAGCAGCTTCACAATCGAGCTCGGCCACTCTTCCTCGGAGCGGCAGCCCAACAATGGTGAGACCTTCGCAGCCGAGGCTGTCATCCGATCCCCACGATCCTTACGATCATCAAACAAACTAGCTGATAACTTCATGCGACCCATGTCGAGCATTTCATGCCAGCAAACCGTCGATAAGAACAGTCACGCATTTCTGTTACTTTGTCCTGTCGTTTCTTCCAATAACTGGTGGATCTCGAGTGTGGATGTTCCTGATGTATCCCATTTGCTATTCAGTGTTCTCCGCTCAAATCAAGGACGGCTCCCATGTCCACGTCTCCCCACCCGCATCATGCGGAATGAGTTTTATGGGAAGGTCCTGCTCTACCACATCGTGCGGAATGAGTTTTATGGGAAGGTCCTGCTCTACCACATCGTGCGGAATGAGTTTTATGGGAAGGTCCTGCTCTACCACATCGTGCGGAATGAGTTTTATGGGAAGGTCCTGCTCTACCACATGTGCATTACCGATTTGCTCGCAGCACCGTCGAATCGTCTCCTCTTTTCTTGCTTTCTTTCAACCTCTTTTTTTGGGACGGCTAGAGGCATCGGGATGAAAAGAGAGGACGGATCACACTGGTGGAAAGCCGCCGTGTGGATCGAGGGGATGAGGAGGTGCCTGTTCGAAGGAGACATGGTGGAGTTTGCAGTAAATACCAAAGCGGGAGCCAAAGTCTGCGGTTGGTGGTGGAGGTCTCAGAGGTAGCACAGATTTGGATGGTCCCATGGAGGCAGCAGGTGCATGCATAGGCCTGTTTGGTGGTTTTGCATGGTTCGGTGGTCCACTTTGTTTCAGAAGGCCAAGGCTTTCTTTCTTACATGGTCCCAAGACGAGCTTCCACGGTAGCCATCCCCATCCCTCTTTCTTTATTCTGGTGGAGGCATTGGCAGCGTGTCCAAGAGCATGACAACGTCTACCTGGCCTCCATTTCACTGTGGCCAAACCTGCGCACTGGGCCCACACTGCACCTTTTATATTTATATATATATATCTATATATATATATATATATATATATATATATATATATATATATATATATATATATATATATATATATATATATATATATATATATATATATATATATATATATATATATATATATATATATATATATATATATATATATATATATGTATATATGTATATATATATATATATGTATATATATATATACATATATATATATCTATATATATATACATATATATATATACATATATATATATACATGTATATGTATATATATATACATGTACATATATATACATATATATATATATACATATATATATATATACATATATATATATACATATATATATATACATATATATATATAAACATATATATATATATGTATATATATATACTGTTAGTGGAAACAATTTTACCGGGGGGCGTGCAAAGAGAATCCAGAACCCAAGGGTCGTCTCTGTATGGTTCGGTCCGCCGATGGCTCCCGCTCCCGCTTAGGCTCAGGGGCATGGCGTCGAGAACGAAACTCGCAAAGAAGACGCCTGAGGGTGCTCACCCGACCCCCTCCGACGCCCAAGTTAGCTCTCGTCACGTGGTGCCCAGATAATTGAAGAGTTCGAGTCCACCCACCTCCCCTCGCTGCCTTACCCTTCGGCTTAAATAGGTCGGACGCGGATGGCACGCCTCGGTTGCGTCTGCGGTGGCGACGGACCTAACCTCGCAGACGGCCGTGGGTCAACCTCGCGTGTAGTTGGGGCGAGGCAGAGGAGAAGCGACGCCGCGATCAAATCACGGAGTAAAGAGCGCAGAGGGGCGATGACATCATCCGGCGTAATACCTGTGACCGTGTCACGCCACATTTAATATCCATAACACTACCCCCCTCAAAAAGCCACTCTTGCGGGACGGTCTTCGAGGGTTGGGGGGTGGTGTTCGGGGCAACCCGGTTGCATATGAGCTGAGATCTCGCGAGGTTCCGCTCGTGACATAATTGATCGACCATTGTGCCGGCGGAGGAGTCCACGCGCCGTTCAAGACCATAATAACCGAACCGTCGTGCGGGATAAGGGGTCGAGCCGTTGCTCTAGACCCGGAAAACCGGTGGTCAAGCCGCCGCTCAAGACCATATAACCGAATCGCCGTTCGGGAAAAAGGATCGAGGCGACACTCAACACCGCTGCCAACCGCCGTCGATAAGGGGTCGAGGCCCGCCAAGATCTAGAAGACCAATGGTCGAGCCGCCGCCAAGACAGTTGATAACCAACCGCCGATAAGGGGTCGAGCCGCTCGACCTGTAAATCGGTGGTTGAGCCGCCGCCAAGACGTAATAACCAACCGCCGTTCGATAAAGGGTCGAGGTGCCACTCAACACTCGCCGAACCGCCGTCGTAAGGGGTCGAGGCCCGCACAAGACCTAGAAGACCAATGGTCGAGCCGCCGCCAAGATCGTGATAACCAACCGCTGCTCGATAAGGGGCCGAGCCGCCTAGTCCCAGAAAATCGGTGGTCGAGCCGCCAAGATCGTAATAACCGAACCGCCGTCGATAAAGGATCGAGGCGCCACTCAACACTTCGCGCAACCGCCGTCGTAAGGGGTCGAGGCCCGCACAAGACCTAGAAGACCAATGGTCGAGCCGCCGCCAAGACCGTGATAATCAACCGCCGCTCGATAAGGGTCAAGCCGCCGCTCGGACCCGTAAAACCGGTGGTCGAGCGCCGCCAAGCGTAATAACCAACCGCCGCTCGATAAAGGATCGAGGCGCCACTCAACACTCGCTGCCGAACCGCCGTCGTAAGGGGTCGAGGCCCGCACAAGACTTAGAAGACCAATGGTCGAGCCGCCGCCAAGACCGTGATAACCAACCGCCGCTCGATAAGGGGCCGAGCCGCCGCCTAGTCCTAAAACCGGTGGTCGCAGCCGCCAAGATCAGAATAACCGAATCGCTGCTCGGGATAAAGGATCGAGGCGCCACTAACACCCTATTGCCGAACCGCCGTCGTAAGGGGTCGAGGCCCCCACAAGAACTAGAAACACAATGGTCGAGCCGCCGCTCAAGACTGTGATAACCGAACCGCCGTTCGGGATAAGGGGCCGAGCCGCCGCTCTAGTCCCAGAAAACCAATGGTCGAGCCGCCGCTCAAGATCGTAATAACCGAACCGCCGTTCGGGATAAGGGGTCGAGCCGCCGCTCAAGACCCAGAAAACCAATGGTTGAGCCGCCGCTCAAGACCTAGATAACCGAACCGCCGCTATGGCGTTTCGAAAGCCGTTCGCGCTAGTGCGGTTGCGGGAATCGAGGGGTCGCTGGCGTGCAGGGTAAGTTACTCACCTGGGCGGTGGACACGTCACATCCTCATTAATGTTGCGCCGGCGTTTGGACTGCCCGATGCGATGTCGCTGCGGTATGTGGCGCCATGTCGTCACCCACCTCGGAAGACGAAAGGCCGAGGCCCCTTTCTATAAATAGCGAGCTCCACGACACTCTATTACTTTCCATCAGCGGAGTTTTTCTGTCTCTCGAGTCCTGCCGTTGTCTTCCTCCGAGTTTTCTTCCTTGGCCCCGGTGTTTCTTGCCATCCTTCAGTTGATTCCCTCCGCCAGAGGTCGCTGCACAATGGCTCTCCCTTCCACCTCCTCCTCCTCTACTTCTTCCTCTTCCTCCCCCTCTGTCACTACCCGTGTCGCCGCCCCCCCATCATTTCCTCCTTCCAGCCCTTCCTCAGGTGCGGAAGCGGCGCGTGCGCTAGAGGCCATAATGTGGCCGCACGACCAAGATTCCACACTGGACGAGCCCTCGGTGGGGATCCTTTGGAGGCGCTATAGCATCCTGGCAGAATACGCCCTTGCGGCCCCCGAAGCGGGGCAGCGGGCTTTCGATCCGGTTCCCAAGGGCTTTGCCCTGACTGTCGATGCCCTGGAGGCCGGCCTGCGTCTCCCCCTACATCCAGTCATCGTGTCTTGTATATCCTTGTGGCGGATCTCGCCTTCACAAATAACCCCTAACTCTTGGCGGTACCTGGTGGCTTTCCTGGGGGAATGCCATTATGCCAATATCACCCCGACCCGCAACCTTTTTCTCTCCTGCTTCCGCCTTTTCAAGGGGTCGGGGGGATATTTCCTTGCTGCCCGGGCAGGGTTCCGGGTTAGCGGCGCCCCTACCAATAACAAAGGGTGGAAAATGCGCTTCTTCTTCGTCCAGTGCGAAAAAGACTAGGGTTTCGGGGTTCGGTGGTCCTTAAGGACCATTGACAACGCCGTCCCGAAACTCAACGCCGAGGAGCGTGTGCACCTTGAAAAGCTGAGGGTGATTCTTCCCTCTTCGCAAGCCATCCGTAATATGTCGGAGAGATGGCTTGTGGAGGCGGGGCTTAGCCCGCGTTCTCGGGGTAGGTTATTGTTGCTTCACATCTTCAGGATCGCTTCGTCTCTAACTTATCTTTGTCTTTCGCAGAAATGGTGAACTTGCAATCATTCCACGGTTCGGGAACTCCGGCAGGATCGTCCCCGCGCGCCCCGACTGTCCCTAAGCGAGCGGGGGGTAACTCCCCGCGAACGACTGAAGGGGGACGCCCCACGAAAAGGTCCAAGGCAAAAGACGTGGTGGACCTTGAGGTGCCGGGGGCTCCTCCTTCCGCTGGAGCGACCGACCGTCCGGAGGCATCGGCTCCTGCCGAGAGCGCCGGGCCCAGCCAGGGGGCGACCGGAAAGGGTCAGCGTCCCCCGGCCATGAAGGATCTGTGCCGGATCCCACCGGGAAAGGGTCAGCCCTTCCTTTCCCGTGTAATGGGTGAGGTCCCTTCCGGGGCGATGAGCGACCCTCTGGTGGCCCGGTGGAATGGTTTGTCCCGGGGGGACAAAGTGTGGACCGGGGGAGACCCCTCGGCCACCTACCTCCGGGGGGCGCTTCATCCCGACATAGCTCGATCTATACACGCCTCTGAGGCTCTTATCGCTAATCGCCAAGTTTGTGGGTAAGCACCGTCTCGCGTGTATTTCCTTGGGTAAACACCGTTCATCATTTCTTATTATTTCCTTTCTGTGCAGAATCTCCACTACACCACGGCCCTGATCGACCGGGTCCACGACGCCGGTCGGCTAGTAGGCGGGCTGGGCGAGCGCAACCTCGAGTTGCGCCGCCAGCTGGAGGAGGCCCGAGCGGGGTCTGGGCCCGAGGCGGTTGCTGCTGCCGAGCAGCGTGCGGCCGACATGGGCGCGGAAGTGTCGCGCTTGACCGCCGAGCTCGAGACCGCGGCGCCGCAGCAGACACCGCAAAGCTTCTCCGGACGGAGAGGTTGGAGAATCGCCTCCGCACAAAGGAGGCCTCTGAGTTGGCGGCAAAGCTGACTTCGCGAGAGGCCGAGGCAAAGGCCGCCCGGGAGGCCCTTGCCGCGGTAGAAGGTAGCCGTCCGGAAAGGGACCGGGAGGCGATCGAGCAATACAAGAAGTCGGAGGGCTTCCTTCTCGGCCTAGACCGGACGGGCAGGGTGTCCTACGAGTATGGATATAAGATTGCCCTGCCCGTTCCGAGCATGTCCTCCGTGCTCCGTGGTCGAGGAGGATCCTTCACCTCCGCCCCGAGGACGAGGGTGTGAACATGCCCTACGAGGTTCCCTTCGACGACCTTTCCGAGCCGCTCTGAGGGACTTTGTTTCTTTTAGGAGGGTCTTCCCTCACCCTTGTAACACTTTTTCCCCTCTAGGGGCTCATTTTGTACTCCAAAAACTTTGGCAATACAATTTCCATTTATGGCAATGTGATTCCAAGTTAACTCCAATAGCCCGAGTCAAATGCTAACGTACTTCTGTTTGGCCCTTAAACAAAGTATTTCTTGAGGTTCTGGATGTTCCAGGTCCTCGGCACTTGCTGTCTGGTCATAGTCGCGAGTCGGAACGTGCCCGGTCGGATGACTTTGGTAACACGGTAGGGGCCTTCTCACTTAGGTGCAAGCTTGCCCCTTAAGTGGGCGAGGTCACTTACTTCCGCCGTGCGTAGTACCAGATCTCCCATCCCGAGGGGTCGAGGGCGTACCCTCTTATTATAGCTTCTGGCGACACTTCGATTGTACGCTAACATCTTCATGTGCGCTGCTGCCTCGCGCTTCTTCGAGCAGGTGTCTAGGCCAGCCCGAACTCCCCGGGTCGGTTGACTCTTCATAGTTTTCCACCCGCAGGTCGGAATGACTAACTCGCCGGCAGTAACCGCCTCCACCCGAATGCCAGTCGTAGGGGACTCGCCGCCAAGCCGCTTCGGGTAGTCCGCAAAGACCATAGGATGTTCGGGAGCTCATCGACCCAGCTTGATTGGGCTTCCGAAGTCCTTTTCCTAAGCCCGTCTAGGATAGATCGGTTAGTTACCTCGGCGAGCCCATTAGTCTGGGGGTGGGCTACCGAGCTAAACCTCAACTGGATCTGATAACTTGCGCAGAATTCCTTAAACCGAGTGCTAGCAAACTGGGTGCCGTTATCAGTGATGATAATGTTGGGAAGGCCGAATCGGGTCACAATATTTTTTCATACGAACTGTTCGACCCGTTCGGCCGTAATGGTTGCCAGGGGCTCGGCTTCCACCCACTTGGTGAAATAATCAATTCCCACGATGATGTATCTCCGCTGGCCGGACGCCGGGGGGAACGGGCCCAAAAGGTCCATTCCCCATTGCGCGAAGGGCCAGGCGCAATCCATGGAAGTGAGTGGGACTGCGGGAAGCTGCGGGGCGCGGGCTTGGCGTTGGCATGTGTCGCACCATCGCACAAAAACCTCGGCATCTCGGTGCAACGTGGGCCAGTAATAGCCTTGGCGCAGTATCTTGAAAGCCAAAGTTCGGCCACCCATATGCTCCCCGCAGGTCCCGCCGTGAACTTCGGTGAGAATTATTTTCGCCTCGTCAGGATCTAAGCATCGCAGTAGGGGATGAGAAAACGACATTCTGTAGAGCCGGTCGCCAATCTCGTAGTACCACGCCTGGGTTCGACGGAGCCGCCGCGCCTTGACATCATCCTCTGCAGATCCTCGCTTGTATCTCAAAGACTTCGAATCCACGTAGGTGGAGAGGTCGGGACTCCGGGGTCCCCTATCTCCATGATGGCCACCGACCGGTGCGCGAGCTCCTCGACCTCGGAATGTTCCTTGGGTTCGGCTCCCGAGGCTAACTTCGCGAGCTGGTCCGCCCGCTCGTTCTGGGACCTGGGCACTCTAGATAAAGTGAAACGAGAGAAGTTAGAGGTCTGGGTTTTTACCTCGGTCAGATATTTTGACATGGTCGGGTCCCGCGCCCGATACTCTCCGCCGACTTGTTCGGCAACCAGTTGGGAATCCGTGAGAACATGAACTGCTCTCAGCTGCATCTCAGCTGCCAAACGGAGGCCTGCCAAGAGCACCTCGTATTCCGCCTCGTTGTTGGTGGCCTCGAAGCTGAAGCGGAGAGAACGCTCGAAAGTGTGTCCGTCGGGGTCCTCCAGGATGAGTCCTGCCCCGGCATCTCTCGAGCTAGACGACCCATCCACGTGCAAGACCCAGTCTTGATGAACTTGCTCCGCGCCTTCTGCTTCCGGCTGAGTCAACTCTGAGATGAAATCGGCCAGGGCCTGGGCCTTGATGGCCGTTCTCGGTTTATAGCGGAGGTCGAACTCGGATAGTTCCACCGACCATTTTAGGAGGCGCCCTGCCACGTCAAACTTAGAGAGAACTTGACGCAGGGGTTGGTCGGTGATTACCTCAATCGTGTGGGCCTGGAAATAAGGGCGTAGCTTCCGAGCCGCTAGGATAAGCGCTAATGCCAATCTTTCGATGGGGGGATAGCGTTGCTCCGGCGCACGCAGGACATGGCTGGTGTAATAAACCGGATGTTGCTTGTCGGCGGCTTCCTTCACCAGTACTGAGCTCACTGCATGTCGAGACGCCGCCAGGTAGAGGCTAAGCTTTTCCGGCATAGACACCGAAGTAAGGCGGGGGAGTTCGGATAGGTGCTGCTTCAGGCGTGTGAAAGCTCCCTCGCACTCCGTCGTCCATTGGAAGTTCTTCGGATCTTTGAGGACTCGGAAGAATGGAAGACACTTATCTCCCGACCGGGACAAAAACCGGGACAGAGCTGCTATCCTCCCGTTAAGGCATTGAAGCTCCTTTATTGTTCTCGGAGATCTCATGTCGACGAGAGCTTGGATCTTCTCCGGGTTGGCATCAATTCCCCTCTCGTGTATGATGAATCCGTGAACTTCCCCGATGTCACGCCAAGACGCACTTATGGATTAAGGCGCATTCCATATCTCCTCGCAGAGAAGGTTTCCCGCAAGTCATCAAGGTGTGCGGCTCCTGTGCGACTTTTTACGATCATGTCGTCGACATATACTTCCATGTTTCGCCCTATTTGGTGGGCGAACACCTTATTCACCGTCCTTTGGTAAGTGACCCCAGCATTCTTTAATCCGAACGGCATGACCTTGTAAAAATAAGCTCCTTGGGGTGTGGAAGGCCGTGTTGCTGATCTTCGGTGCCATCCGGATCCGGTTGTAATCGAGTAGGCGCCCATGAAGGAGAAGCGGGCATGCCTCAGCGGTTGAGTCGACCACCGGTCGATCCTAGGCAAGGGAAGCAGTCCTTCGGGCAAGCACGATTTAGATCGGTGTAGTCCATACACATCCTCCGGCTTCCATTAGGCTTCATTACGAGGACTCCTTTGGACAGCCATTGGGGATACCTGACTTCCCCAATGAAGTCAGACGCCAAGAGCCTGTCGACCTCCATTTGCACAGCTTGTTGGCGCTCAAGAGCCTGAGCCCGGGGTCTTTGTCTTACCGGGCGAGCGATCGGGGAAATATGCAGATGGTGTTGAGAAACTTCGAGATCGATTCCCGGAGGTCGGCACCGCCCGAAGACGCCGGTGTTTTCTCGAGGAGGCTAATAAGTTGGGCCCGCTTTGATCGTCTGTGTCGGGACGGTCATCCCGCAGCCGAATATTAATCGCCGCTCGCCGCTCGACGTTGGGTCGGGTGTTGCGCCCCGCGGTCTTCGAGGGTCGCCCGCCTCTTTCTCTTACCCAGAGAGATCGCTGTCAAGTAACACCTTCTAGATTCCTGAGGATCTCCCCGGGCTTCCCCAACTCCGGCGCTGGTCGGAAACTTCAAGGTCCGGTGGTATGTAGATATAATCGCCCTTAGCTTGTTGAGGGTGGGCCGGCCCAGGATGGCGTTGTACGCGGTAGGGAGATCGACCACCAGAAAAGTCACCAGCATCGTTTTTGTCTTCGGAGAATCTCCGAGAGTTAACGGTAGGGTTACCGCGCCCCGCGGCGAAATCGAGTCGCCGGTGAACCCGGTGAGCGCTGAGAGCAGGGGCTTCAGGGCCTCCTTTGGCAACCCCAACTTTAAGAAGGCTTCGAAGTAAAGGATGTCGGCCGAGCTGCCAGTGTCGATCATAATCCTTCTGACCTGTGCATTGGCTATTCCGGCCGACACCACCGGCCGTCATCATGCTCCGACGCTCCCGTGTCCCCGAGGGAAAAGTGATCTGCCTGAGGAGGGTGTTCTTGCCATGACGACGCGTAAGCTCTTCGCCCCGAGGCGCTATGCCTCGGCCGCGGCCCCTCTATAATTACGCCGATGTGTTGCTCGACCGCCTTCGGATGCAGGATGGTTCCCGTGGACGCTGGAGGTATTGGTCTAAGTGACCTCTTCGGATCGCTCTCAATTTGCCGTCACCGTGGCATTGCTCGTTGTCGTGTCCGCTTTGCCGATGGAAGCGCAATATCGTATGATCGGCCAGCTCGCCGACTTTTCATCGGGCGGGAGGCTTGAGCATTCCCGCCTTTATCCGAGAAATATTTGCGCCGGACGCTGCTCAAGGGGGGAGGTGGCGGCCCGGACGTGTATTGGTCGGGATGCCCCGCCTAGCGTCCTTGGTGCGGGGACTGCCGCCTAGTCATCGTTCCCACTCGGGATGGAGTCGAATGCCCCCTAGGTCGTTCTTCCCTTCTCCCCGACATCCAGGTCTCGGCCGCCACATATTGACTTGCCCGCTGAAACATTTCCGCGATGGACGCGGGGGGTCGCTCCACCAAAGACCAGCAAAACCTTGAAGGTCGCAGTCCTATCATAAACGCCTGCATCAACAGCGATGGGTGAGCATCAGATAACTCCCATACCTCCGTGGTAAACCTACGCACAAAGTGGGAGAGGGGTTCGTCCTCCTTTTGCTTCAAACCCAGGAGGAGTGCGACAGAAGGCTTCGGTCGCGCAAACGCCAAAAAATGTAGCTCGAAGTCCTTGGCGAGCTGTTCAAAGGATGTCACCGTCCCGCTTTTTAAGGTGCTATACCATGCACGAGTGGACCCTTTCAACGTGGTGGGGAACGCTCGGCACATCAAGGCGTTCGAGGTTCCATATAGGGTCATCTGAGCTCGGAAAGCGGCAACATGGTCCGTCGGATCACTGACTCCATCATAAAGGTCGATGGAGGGGAGGCGAAAGTTCAAGGGCACCGGGTATTCCCTGCATGTCGCGAACGAGGACTCCCAGTGGGGCTCCTCCCTCTGCTCCTCTTTGGACTTACGGACGTCCCTTTGCACCTCATCCAGGCGCTGGGCGATAGAGCGAAGTTGAGCCCGAAATAAATCCGTCGAATCTGAGGACACCGCCTCGGGTTCGGGCGGGACGCCCAGGTTTTCGAGAACCCGGGTTCCGTCCTGCACCGGACGGGAAGCTGGGGAAGATGGTGCCGTGGGGGGCGCCTCATGAGGCCGGGGGGAGGGTTCCGGTCTCTGGAGGCTCGGCCCTCCCGCCTCCTGAAGCAGACGAGGGAGGACGGCCTGGACGGCACTTGCCAGAGTTCGGACCTGTTGGGAAAGGTCCTGAAAGGCCTCCGCGGTGACGGGGGGAGGAAGCGGAGGAACCCGACTCGGCGGGTGGAGTCCTGAGTCGTTGAATAAACTCCAGTAGCGATCTGCGGTCGCGGCGGGATCGTCCCTCCAGGGTTCGGAGGTCAGTGGGACCTCCGCCGGGGTGCCTCCTGGAAGCGACCTTTCGTCCATGTGTCGTTCAGGGCGGAGCAGGTAGACCTTCGACAAAGGGCCCTCCTTCTAGCGCCAATCATAGTGGAAACAACTTTACCGTGACCGGGCGTGCGTAGAATCCGGGAACCCAAGGGTCGTCGGTATGGTTCGGTCCGTCGATGGCTCCGCTCGCTAGGCTCAGGCAGCGCGCCGCGGTCGTCGGGAACGAAACCTGCAGCAAGGCGGGTCGGAGGGTGCTCCGCCCAACCCCTCCGACGCCCAAGTTAGCTCTCGTCCGTCGGCCGGTGCCCCAGATAATTGAAGAGTTCAGAGTCCACCCACCTCCCCCTGCCTGTCTTACCCCTTCGGCTTAAATAGGTCGGACGGATGGCACGCTTCCGGTTGCGTCTGCGGGTGGCGTACGGACCTGACCTCGCAGACCGGTGCCGTGGTCAACCCTGCGTGTAGTTGGGCCGAGGCAGAGAAGAAACGACGTCGGGCGATCAAATCACGGGAGTAAAGAGCGCAGGAGGAGCGATGACATCATCCGGGCGTAATATCCAGGACCAGGTGTCACGTCACATTTAATATCCATAACATATACATATATATATATATATATGTGTATATATACACACATATATATATATATATATGTGTATATATATATATATACACATATATATATATATATATATATATATATATATATATATATATATATATATATATATATATATATATATATACAGAGAGAGACTGCTCGAACCCATCCGATGGACTTCTGTTTTAAATAAAAAAAAAAAGTATGGAGTTATAAAAAGAGCTTCCAGAGGAAGGAAAAGAAACTACATCTTCATATATTTTTTTTATTCCTTACTTGGCTCGTGCTCTGTCCCTCCTTTTAGAATGTTCTAAAACTAAATCCTTCCATCTTAAGCGAATATAAAAGTAATGCATCCATTGGTTTTAAGCACCTCAGGCTCGTATTAATGAAGTGTATCCGAAGACCTTTTTTTGTGCAATCTGATCTCCCATAAATACCAGCATCTTTCAAGGCATGATTTTGAAGACAGAATTTTGATAAACCAAAATAATTCTTACTCATTTTCCTTCAAAATTTAAAATAACAAACTTCACGTGTCTGAAAAAAAAAATGTTTTTGACTTCCCCCTTCTGCTCACCTCAGAACAAAATCTTAAACGAAACATATTTAGCATATTAAAGAAAACAAAACCATAATGATGAGAATAAAGAACCCTATGAACCAATAGTCAAAAACACATGAGAAAAAAAGAACACACAGATTACAGTTTTTTTTTTTTTAATACCATTAAAGCATGTACTAAAATAACCAACCCAATTATATTGAGCGCAATGAAACATTGGCAACTAATGATTCTTAAAGCCTTACCTCAGCGAAAAGAGGATAAAAGAATTCCTAGAACAATTTTTAAAAAATAAAAAAAATATATCAATTTACTTTGAAAGTGGAAGTGCGAAATTAGATTTATCCGAGGAGCATTCACAGCATTGAACAATCTCCACAACAAATCTTCCTGACAAACTGATATTAAAGCATCTCGATTAATGATACCATATATTGTGCCGTTACTTCAAAAGCAAAAGTTCGAGCTTTGAAACGGTGCGGGTGACAAATTGCCCTCATCATCACCATTACATAAAGATAAGCAAGACTGGATCTTCAGCAATGCACTGTTGGCACTGCTTGTGATCTAAAACAGGGGCAAAATCAGCCCTGGGTTCCATTCGATTTGTCACCTGTCTCATCGTTTGAGTCGAATCGTGGTCCTTGCAATTGCCTCTTCACTAGTGCAGCATAAATGCCATTTTTGCTAAGAAGATCATCGTGAGTACCTCTCTCAGCTATCTGACCATCAGATATGACGGCAACTGCATCTGCGGTTTTCACGGTCGAGAGCCTGTGAGCTATCACAAGAACGGTCCTTCCTTTCATTAGAGAATCCATTGCGTCCTGCACCAGTTTGACATTTTATTTGACAAAGTTTGTAAAAACATGTACGACCTCAAGGCCTACTTATATCAATCTCGAGCTAGATCTCTGCCACTGGATTCTTTGATGAATCCAGAAACCATGGTCAACAGAAATTCCTGTACTGAGGCTTACTGTGAAGCCCATGCAGGAAAGAAAGAAATTTCTTCAAATGGAACAAAGGTTGTTCTGATCATTTTATAAGAGAGCTTGGAAGAAAGATGGGAGAGAGGCAGTTCATTTGATCTACCTGCACTAGATATTCACTCTCAGCATCTAAAGCACTTGTGGCCTCATCCAACAGAAGAACTCGAGGGTTCATCAGTAAGGCTCTTGCTATGGCAACTCTCTGTTTCTGGCCTCCAGAGAGCCTTATGCCTCGTTCACCGACAACTGTCTGATATTTATCAGGAAAATTGGAAATGAACTCGTGTGCGTTTGCCATTTTCTGTCATTTCAGCGAAAAAGCTTTAGTTAGCAACTTATAACGCTTGAAAAGACAGTTGGCCCAAGAATAAAAACTTACAGCAAAATTTTCTATCTCACTGCTAGTGGCTTTTCCATCGTAACCATAAGCAATATTTTCTTCAATGGAACAATTGAAGAGAACAGGTTCTTGACTAACTATGCTAACCTGCAATTTGGTAACTAATGGTGAAAATATATACAATAAATACTCATCCAATAGGTGTCCATTAAATTTTTCATTCATAAACTTCTGATAACTGAATTAGGTATCATTACATGAATGGCATGTGTTATAGTTTATAAAGCACAGTAACCAAAAATGCTACAACTTCTTTTAATGAATCCCTTCTCATTTGTGTGATTGATTATGAAAACACAAAATACTGCTGTAGTTACATAGACTTGTAAATCGTAGACTCCCAGTTTACTAACTATTCTTTCTGATACAAAAACATGGGAGGCAGTAAGTCTGATGAACTCAAAAGAAGAACCAACTGATAGAAATTCAGAGACACTGTCATTAATCTTATAAAAAAATGTTTAAGTTTACTACAGATCACATAAGGAATAGCCATGAATTAATAACACATTGCAATCATTGAAATGGCCATCATCTGCCATATGCTAGAATTGGTTTGCATGACTAAAATCTGCTATATCGCTTATGTATTTGATATCACAAACATCTGTACATTTTCAGGCTATCTATCAATGGTAAATAATAATTACCTGTCTGTGGAGATAGCGATGTGATATATCGACCAACGAAACACCATTGAGTAAGATCTTTCCCTTAAGAGGGTCATAGAACCGTTCAATTAAATTTGCTATTGTAGTCTGCATCAGGAATGTAATTTGCATGATTAGAAATGTCACACAATCCAGGTAGTAAAAGACTCAAGCAACCTGCCTCAAATCGCAGGGTTAAACAAATAGGTAGAGAAACATCTAAAATTGAGTGCTTATCAGAAAATTACTTTTCCACCACCGCTTGGTCCAACAAGTGCAACCTTTGAACCAGGCGTCAACTTTAGTGTAATACCCTGCAAATTGTGAAAAGTCCCAGGTTTAGTTCATCAACCTCTAATGCAACTTCACCCTTGTGTATAATATATGCAGATGCCCTTCTCATGCTTCAGCTGACTAGGATTTCAAAAAACAGCATCTGAACACAATTAGAACAATAATAGTCTACATTGCAACAAAAAATTGTGATGTCATTTTAAAATGGGAAATTGTACATAACTCTGCAAGATTTTATTCATATTGGAAAAAAGAATGGCCTAATGCATGAGGTTCCTACCAATGTGAGATAAAGTAGTCTGAATGCACTAATTAGGTCATGAATTCATTTTAGGACAAGGCCTTTTCATATTGCCCTAGAAATTTTGTACATCATGTATGCATATTTATGTAAGAATATAACATTTCAAAGCACATCAACATACCACCATTAGGCTGCAAAATTCTAGAATCTAATATTTAAGTGACAGATGTGTTTCAAGTTTCACAGGGGCACATGATTTTTTATTTTTTATTTTTTTATTTTTATTTTTTGCAGGAGCACACATGCAACTTTTCCTTGTAAAATTATGCTGATAGTTTATTCAAGTAACTATAATAACATAGTAACATCAAAAAGGCTTTTCCTTCCACAAGAATTCCTTATACCAGATAAAGACAAAATTTTGCCTTAGCTTTTAGTATAATACTGAGTTTCTAACTAATGACAATAGTTTATATTGACTCAGTCTTATAACCCAATGTGACAGATAAGTGACTCATTAACTTGATGAATTTGAACTAGTTGTCCAAAATGAATAAGCCCAAAATAACACTAATAAACTTAATCTAGCCCTATAAATTAACTCAATTGGCCACATGTTCAATGTTAGATTAAACTTCATCACTTAAGATTTGACATCCTTCTCAAGGTCCAACATAACCTAGAATAGTTCCAATATAGTGCATGAGAGGCCTGCCTATTGGTGTCGCAAACCATGATGTGCCTTCAACCTTATCTATGAGCAATTCTTTCCAGCCTGAGCCACTCATGAAGCCTTATTCATAGATAGTTCTTTCCTACTTTGGTCCCTTACAATACAAAATCCTAGGTCCATTTTTGATACCATTTGTCATGATTTGACCCAATGGATTAACTAACCCATTAACTTGATGAGTCTGAACATTGGTCAAAATTATTTAAATCCAAGTAGATTCTCTCTAGCCTTATAAACTAACTCAAAAACACATCCTTTGTGGAAGTAAACCTGGGCTGTTGGTGTGTCACACTCAAAGACATAATTAGTTGTCAAGAAATGCAAGGAGCACCACCCTTTACAGAGATCAGCGTGCACTCTCCTTGCTTGCAATACATATTTACAAACTTTACCAAACAAACAACATATTAGTTATATATTTCCATTTTAATGAGCCAGCTGATAGTTAACTAGATAGGTAAAATTGAAATCAAGGTTAAATTAGAATAAACAACTAAACTAAGAATTAATTTAAATTGTGTTAAAAATACAATTTTGATCATACCTTAAGCACCATATGAGTTGGGCGAGAAGGATAAGCAAACCAGACATCATCTATCTCAACATCTCCATCTTGCTCACTGTCCGAAAAGTCATATCGTTATCACAAGAATAGTTATCAAACTTGCTTCAAGTATGATACAAAGATGTTTTCAACATCTACAACCGACCTGAGGGGGCACAAGTCCCCAGATTTTGGCATGGAGGAGACACGATCCAGAAGCTGAAATACTCTTCTGCTTGCACCGGCAGCTTTCATAGCTGTTGTGTATAATCCTGATAGGGCGGATACTGACGAACCAACTGCAGGTGGGCAAGAATAGATAAAACTTTTCCAAAGGCTCTCAAGTAATACAGATGCTAAATAAAAGCAAAATTTTCTAGCCATCCATTTTATATTTATTTGATGGCTGAGATCTAATAGGAATCAGTTTTGCCACTTGTATTTCGTCATACATGAGAAGTTTTCAAATTGAGAGATTTACTTTCTTCCCTAAAAGTAGGGAAAAATTTACAGATTAATTAGGAATGATGGGTTAATCAGTTCCTGGATAACAGAACAAAAATGCATAAGTTATAAATGGATTAAAAATAGCAAAAAATTATCAGATCCTTTTTCTCAGAACTATCAATTCTTTTTTAAAATAAATGTAAGACCTACAAGGAGTACCTGTAAGACTATAAAGAATGAAAGATGTAAGAGCACCAGTTGTCATAGATCCATTTATGGTTAGGTTAGCTCCATATATAACTACAATAACAACTGATAATGTTGATGCTGCATTCAGTCCTCCAGCAAAGAGACCAACAACTTTCTGTCAAGGTGTGCAAAATTCATTATTTAGGAATACAATATCACTTTCATACTATTAAGAAATAAAGCAAAGAAAAGAATCTTACAGCCTGGGTGAGTCCAAGCTTCAAAGTTTCATCTACTTTTACAGAATAGCGTGATATTTCATAATCTTCTTGAGCAAAGGACCTCACAGTGCGAATGGCTCCAAAAGATTCCTGAATTGGACATTCAATTTTTAGATTTATGGTTTTGTTTGTCAAAGACCAGATAAAGTGAATGAAACAAATAGACAGATTGACAGAAGCAAACCCATAGAGTCATATGGAAAATATTATCTAAAGTTCTAAACATCATATCCACTTTCATAAACAGAATTATGACAGAGAAATCCATGTTTATTTTTTAAAAAAATCCATGTCAGCTTTTGCCATATCATTGTATAGTATTATAACCATAATTAAACCATAACAAATAAAAGTAATAATCATCAGATGTGAATTTGTTTGAGAACAATAAAAAGTATAGTAAAAATAATCAAACCACATAGCATTACAAACTCAAGCAAATGGAAAGAGATTTAGGTTATTTATCATTTTTATGCCTTTTTATTTAATTTTATGAAAATATCGACACAGAAACAGGATATATGGCTTGCTTCAGGTACCAACAATCTCTCAAGGAAGCTTCAGGAAAAGGGTGGTTTTAATAAAATCATGACTTGTTTACCACCATTACTCAAAAGAATCAATTGTAAACCTGGATGCAGTCTCTCATGGAAACTTCGGAAAAAAGAAGATTTTAATAGAATCATGACTTCTTTTACTACAATTATCTAAAGAACCAGTTATAAGGATCCAACAAACCTCAGCAATTGATGCTGCAACAGCTGCTGCAGCTTGAGTCTTGTGGGAAAGTTCACGAAGATAACGCCCAAACTTTCGGACAGCGACAGAGATAACAGGAACAATAACAAGTGCCAGAACTGCTCCAAGAACATTTTATATTCATGCAAAGAACCATAAGATTTACCTCATTAAAATTAAAGAATAACAGTTGCCAGGAACAGATAAGAGATTTCATAAGAAATTCGTGAAGATGTAAAGAACAAATATAAAATTACAGAGAAAAATCTAACACAATATTCATTAGGAAAACAGTTAATAAGTGAATGCTAGAGTCTAAATGAGATTTATTGTATCATTTCTTGCTGAACAATTTTCCTAATCAAACAGAACTGCTCCATGACAAGCAGCAATCTTATCAGGAACAATCACAAGATGCTAGTAACATGAGTAATAAAGATATATGTAGAAGTTGAAATCCATATACAGGGTTCCATTGTCTTTGTTGCTGAAGCTTGCAACTTCTGCAAGACAATAGAGCCTTCCATGTGACAGGCAAGTATCTTGAAATTTTATATGGTTCTTTTGAATAGTCTTTAAACAGAAAAGTTTTCTTATGCAAATCGAAATTTTTTGCTATTTAAATCACAGAATACAATTGACACTTTTATAGTTCCTTGATACCTTAGCCATTTATTTCTTCTTCTTTTTTTTGTCTATAGCATGCGGTTTATGATAAAGTTACTATGGCTTTCATCATTAATGACGTATGAATATGTCTATAGCTGTTTATTTCTTGCTACTGATAAGAGGAATATTAAAGAAAAAGTGAGTTTATAAATTAGTCAATTGCAATTATTATGATAAGAAATTATGATGTGATTATTAAGTAAGAAGCAGCAATTCTTAATTGTCAAGCATTTAAAGAACTTACGTGTTAATTTCCATGATGTGGAGAACATAAAACCGAGACCAATAAATGTGGTGGTAACATTACGCAAAGCCTCTGACAGATTGGTTGTTGCAGCATTTTTTATAATTTGTGTGTCTTCAGATAGTCTGCTTAGAAGTTCCCCAGTTCGAGTTACATCATAGAAGGCTATTTCCTAGCATAACAAAATCAAAAGATCACTGAAATATTCATTTGATGGGTATAGCATTATACATGATATGAACAGACAATTGTTACTCACTTGGTTCATAAGATGACTAAACAAGTCTTTTCTCAATCGAGCAACTACCCTTTCACTGGCAGAATTGAACATCCATGCTCGCAAAGCAGTGCATATTGAACTAAAGATAAAATTAAAATGATCATTTAACAGTTAACATATATGTTTCAACAGTTCAGCTTTATCAACACTTCTAAGGTCCATAAAAAAGAATTGAAGAAGTCAGCAACAAAAATTTGTGTTAGAACGAGCTACACAAACTTCTAAACATAAAAGAAAAGAAAAGGCTAATATAATATGTAGCGATCACCACCAAAACTTTCAGTTCATGACATGCATCCACAAATTCAAGATTTGAGAACAGTTACACATACCCTACGACGACAATCACCATGATCTCCAGCACGGTATTTTTAACAGCATCTAAAGCTTCAGCTTTCTGGTCAGGCGCTTGGATCCCTCTTGATACGATGTCTATTATCTTCCCACCAAATTTAGGCTGCAACATTAAATAAATAAAAAAATCAGAATAAAGCATGATATATCTTTCATAAAAAAAATTGTAAAAAAAGATAATTCCACTTATGGTTATTTTTTGGTAAGCGTTCAATGAAATTGCTTTTTTTTCCATTCTATTTTCCCCTCAGCCTTTGATTTTAGAAGGATATTATAACAGAGGATTAATTGATCAAAGGCCAAGAATCTAGATGCTGCCAACATGCCATCCACTGTGCCACAGGTGAAGAAGCCCAAGGAACAAGTGTATGCAATATGTGATGGAAACATAATCTCTGAAACCAAAATGGCATAGGACAACCTGCCCTAATACGAAATCCAAAGCAAGACAAATGCTCCAGCACAACATACTAGCTCATGCATGGAGGGCATAGAAAATATACATACATTGGGATAACAATTCTGGAAGAAAAAAGAGAGAGGTAAAGAAAGAATACCAGACCCATCCCATCATGTGTCTTGCACATGAACAATGGGAACACATCATCGAAAAATTTTAGAATAAGTATTAGACTCACTCTAGCTATAGGAGTCATTTCTAGGAATGAGGACTTGTGCAATTCACATGTATTATGAGAAAAAAAATCATTTATTCATTCTCTAAAATTTTACAATCTCTTTCCTGCTTTAAATAGACCCTTAGTATAAGAAGAAAAAGTAAAAATTATAAAAAAATTTACACAATCAGGAAACCTACGTTCATTAGAGTCTATTCTTTCTTTTCTGGAGAAAGAAGTACTTTCATATTCATTTTGGCAAATAATCCTTCTTGTTTCATGATATTTGAATGATATACTACCTTATAAACTTTTTTATAGATAGATTTAATATGAGATTATAGACCCCTCAAGATTAAATTCATTGTGGAGATGGAGATCTAATCAATCCTTAGAACTATTAATTAAGTAAAGATTTGTCTTGTTTCTTTTCTTTTCCTATTTGGCTACTTTTTTTATCTAAGTAATAGAGATACATAGAATATGTTGTCATGTGGCAACCTATGACATTTACCATAGAATGACAAACCAAAGAAGATGCTTGGTAATGACATATACGTTGAGTGGGACATTCACCATGATATATGTTGAGTGGGACATGCACGACAAGTGATGCTTAGGTCATTAAGCTGAGCACACTTTGAATCAAGATCATACAAAGAACTAAATTTTCGGATTTTATAAAACTTACTCTACAAAAGCAAAAAATCATTGCTGCTATACACACATATGATGTATCTACACAATATATAGTATCTAGTCTCTAAAGTTTAGACATTATTATTTGCATAGAACAATATATTGTTGTCTTTATAAATAGATACACAAAACATATAAAATGCATATATGTGTTTGAAACTTCACCTATAAATCCACAAATTAATGAAAAAGTAACTTTGGTTTTCTTTTGATGTCCAGTTAATCCTCTTCATTTACCGAATGACAATTTGCTGTTTCTTTAGTGACCTAGGCCCTGAGAATTAAGCTTCATCCTTGACTTCTTTTCATTCAAAAATGTCACAGAAATTTCGAATTAATTTGAAAATTTCATGGTTGACTTGTAGTTTTAAATTTTTGTGCCCTTTTATCATGTATATTGAATTAATTTAAATGCCTTTACATGCGTGTTGTGTTACAATTTTTATTTGGAAGGTTTGTCGTTGGTGGTCTACACTTTCATTCCTTGAATTAATCTAATTTAGTAGACCCACAAGAAAAAGGATGACCCAGCTCCCTCCAAATGCAACGGTCTAGGAAATGAAGTTATAACTAGAAAGGTTGTTTTTGTGATTCAATCTTAGTATCCTTGGTCAGAGAGGAGCAATCTTAACATGGCGCTAATGCTTTCCCTCAATTTAGCATAGCCCACTATTCTCTCCTAGTCAATTAGCAGTTATAGCTAACTGTGGGGGAAATTTCTGTAGGTTGGCTATGATTGAGAAACAGAGATGTTGGTGTTTCTCTTGAAAAAAGGGTCTAATCCTTTGTGCTTCAGAAACAGGGACTAGTCAGCAGGCAATTAGCAGTCCTTTGTGCTTGAGAAGAACAAGTCTAATATCATGCTCCTCCAGCTTTCATGCTTTGCTCTGGGTCTGCTGTGTTCAAGGCATCTCTTGTTGCATGCACATCATCATAGACCAAGCTTTTCTCATTCCGGAATGGATCCACCGAGAGCCAAAACCTCTACCCTGAAGACAACTCTGGTTGCTTATTCTACCACTAACATCTGCTCCTCTATTCAACAGACTGAACCATGTACAAGTTGCAAAATTTATTTCATATTTCATTAAGCTAACCACAGCCTTACTTCAAATACGGAAATAAATGCTCTGCATAAAGATCCATTTGGATATGAATTAAGTGGTTTGATTGAAGATATTTGGAAAAAGAAATACATAAGTTGATAACAAATCGCAAATATCATTAAGCAGCATTAATCACAACTCTGCAACAGTAAAACTTGCCCTTATAGTCTTTTCCTTTTATTTTTCACCTTAACCATGTTGGAGAAGGTATTTTGATGATTATAAACCTTTCAAAAAACCTAGTGAATCTACTATTAAGCTTTCGCGAATACAAAGGCCATCATGTCATCTTGCTCTCTTTTCCAAGAAGTTCAGGGATGTATGGAGAATGATCAATGGACAAACTTTGGGAAGAAAGGTTAATGAATACATACAATTAGGATATTTGTTGTAGATGCTATCAACAATGCTACAGTAGCAAGAGCAAGTTTCCCTGCATCAGGTTTCGCCTACAAAAGAACAGCATGTCAGTAAACTCAACATCTGTTCAGCTTTAAAGTAATTAGGAAAGGATATCATCGCTTACCAAGTGTAAAACTCTAAAGAAAGTGACATTGGCTGGCTAATAATGTTCACAAAGCAAACTTGTCAGTATCATTTGAGAGAAATACAAGGTAAGGTAGGTGAAACAATGAAAGAAAGGAAATAGTGCATCCAAGTTACCTGAACTGTATCACCGTGTTCAAGGTCTGACAAAGCACGGCTCGAGGATTCCTAAGTTAAAAAAAAATCCAGCATTAGCTAAAAACCCTTCAATCACGTCATTCCTAAGAAATATCCAGATGTAAAGTGACTATTGTTTTCTAAATGGAACTATTAGATGGATTGACAACAGATAACATCAATAAATGCATTGCAAACTGTAAACAAATAAGAAGTTCCAAAAATGAAGGTCTAACACAAGTGAATAATGAAATGAAATCCTGTGTAAAACATACGAAGTCTCAATAGAATCATCGTAGGAAAGATGCGGAGACAATCAACCAGGATACGAAGGCCTTCAAGATTGCCAAATTAAATGCTTTATTGAATCTGGAAAACCAAGATTCTCTGCATCACAAGCTGCAGGTCTGATACAATTAATAGCTAATCTGATTGGATTATTGCAAATCCACGATACAAACATCTACCCAAATGATTCACGCGATAAAGATTGTCAATTCAGAACACAAAAATGTCATAAATGTTCTAAGCAAAGGGTGCGAGCAAACAGACGGTGTTTCAGGTGAATTGAAGTCCAAACCAGGCATAAATGAACCCCAAAACAAACGTCGTAACGCTGCAAGCAAAGAAAACGAACACAACAAACTGAATTCAACACCCAAAGCCCACCAAGAGAGGAGATAACATCGGGCAGACAACCAAGATAACACCGAAAAAAAGGGGAGACCACGCCGTCTGCGATACCTCGTGGTCCAGCAGCGGGCTCCTGTTACTCGACACGGTCTTGATCCTCATGTTCTTCCCCATGGAGGAGGCCTTCTCCCTGTGTTTTTTGTTTTTGTTTTTGTTTTGGGAACCAAGATCGCAGCGAGGAACCGGGGACGATCAGGTTTAACGAACCCCGGTCACCGAAACGGAGGTATTCGTCCAAGAATCCACGGACCGGGCGCCGGGCTCGCCCCGTCGAAGAAGAGCACCGAGCGAGCAAAGGGACGACAGGAGAGAGCAGCCGGGAGATTGGGATCCGAACAGGATGAGGTCGTCTTAGACTCTGCGGAGAATACGGAACTCCGAGAAGGCAGAGGAAGAAACTTGGGCGAGGGGAGAAGGGGAGCAAAATGTTCTTGCTACATCGACGCCATGGCCTTTTGTATAATCGATGGCACATATTTATTCTTCTACTGCGGGAAGGCTGGGATTGGTGGTGTGGAAGGATCCACCGCAGCGACACGGGTGGTATCTGAGGGAGATACCAACCGACGGCCAATGAGGAAAAGCGAAGACAGCATGAGTCATGTGCAAGTCTTTGTTGTACAAAGTACGCCCAACTAGAGACAATAATATTATCTCTGATTTCTAATCATTTTGGTCAAAGTGTCCGGGAGGTTGGTTTGTTTTTTTTGTTTTTTTTAGAGTTTTTCAAAAAAAATCTTAATTTTTAATTTCCTCGGTATTCTTATTTTCTATAATACTCATAATATTCGTTTGAACGCTTTCGTCCGATGACACTCTTTTATTATTATTTCACTCAAAGATTAAAATTTCATATCGTATCGAAGTTTCGATGCTTACTCGATACGTATCGATAAATGAATGAAGTTTTAAGAAATCGCATAAAGTGGAAATGGGTGAGCGCAATGATAAAGTTGAAAGCTAGGTGGAGTCAACGAGAGAAGAGTGGGGTGAAGACGAAAGATATTTTGGGTATTATGAAAAAATAGAGGCACCAAGTGAAGAAATTAAACTCGAAAATATCATTAAGAAAAAGTGAGTATTTGATCAAATGTAAAGCTAAGTATTTGGTAAATTAGGTGGCCCAGTACATTTGCTTGTGCTGGTGGTGGGTGAATCGCCTGGTACATTAAAAAATATATATATATTTTTTCGACAGAATACAAAAAAAAAATCGATGATAAAATTGCTGGGTGTGCGTTGATGGTAAATTCAATCATTTATTTGGTCCCTTAAAACATTGACCATCAGGCTTGGCTCGTCTTCCATCTCTAACAACAAATGACTGCATCAAACCGCAATTGACTTCGCGAAAAAGCCGAGGTCAACCAGAGAGATGGCTGTGGGTGCAATGAAGCCATCGGTCAATGTTCTCAATACTCACATGTTAGTGCAAATAACTTTTTATCGTGACCCTGGGTGGTGCAGTGGAGAATCCGAGAACCCGGGGGTCGACTCGGTAAGGTTCGGGCTCGTCGACGGCTCCTGCTCCAACTAGGTCCCGAGGGATAGCGTGCGTCAATGTCGCCGGGAACGGAACCTGCACAAAGGTGGGTCGGAGGGTGCTCCGCCCGACCCCTCCGACGCTCAAGTCAGGCTCTCTCCCGTAGGCTCCCCGGCCTTCCTTCCCTTTCCCATTCCAGTCGATCAAAAATAATTGAAGAGTTCAGAGTGCACCTTTTTCTTCCCCTTCTTCCTGCCTTACCCCTTCGCCTTAAATATGTCGGACGGATGGCGCACTTCCGGTTGCGTCTGCGGGTGGTATACGGACCTGACCTCACAGGCCGGTGCCATGGTCAACCCTGCGTGTACGTGGGGCGAGGCAGAGGAGAAGCGACGTCGGATAATCAAATGCGGGAGTAAAAGAGCGCAGGAGGGACGATGACGTCATCCGGGCGTGATACCCAGGACCGGATGTCACGTCACATTTAATACCCATAACACTGCCCCCCTCAAAAATCCACTCCTGCGAGATGGTCCTCGAGGGTTGGGGGTGGTGTTCGGGAAACCTGCACATGACATGAGTGGCCTGGCCGAGACCTCTCGCGAGGTTCTCGCCTGGCCGTGACATAATCGATCGAACCATTATGCGGGATGAGGAGTCCAGGCCCGCCAAGACCTAGAAACCAATGGTCGAGGCCCGCTCAAGACTATGTAATCGAACCGCCGTTCGGGATAAAGGGTCGAGGCCCGCTCAAGACCCAGAAAACCAATGGTCGAGGCCCGCTCAAGACCATGTAACCAAACCGCCGTTCGGGGTAAAGGGTCGAGGCCTGCTCAAGACCCGAAAAACCAATGGTCGAGGCCCGCTCAAGACCATGTAACCGAACCACCGTTCGGGATAAAGGGTCGAGGCTCGCTCAAGACCCGGAAAACCAATGGTCGAGGCCCGCTCGAGACCACGTAACCGAACCGCCGTTCGGGATAAGGGGTCGAGGCCCGCTCAAGACCATATAACCAACCGCTGCTCGGGATGAAGGGTCGAGGCCCGCTCAAGACCTAGAAAACCAATGGTCGATGGGCCGTTTCGAAAACCGTTCGCGTTAGTGCGGTTGCGGGAATCGAGGGGACGTTGACGTGCCGGGCAAGTTACTCGCCTGGGCGGTGGACACGACACCTCCTCATTAATATTGCGTCAGCATTTGGACTGCCCGGTGTGATGCCGTTGGGCGATATGCGCAGCGACATGCTGTCGCCCACTTCGGAAGGCGAAAGGGCGAGGCCTTTTTCTATAAATAGCGCGTGCCGCGACACTCTACCACTTTTCATCAGCGGAGTTTTTCTATCTCTCGATTCCTGCCGTTGTCTTCCTCCGAGTTTTCTTCCTTGGCCCTGGTGTCTCTTTCCACCCTCCAGTCGATCCCCTTCGCTGTAGGTCAGTGCACAATGGCTCTTTCTTCCACCTCTTCCTCCTCTACTTCTTCCTCTTCCTCCCCCTCCGTCACTACTCGTGTCGTTGCCTCCCCACCATCTCCTCCTTCCAGCCGTTCCTCAGGTGGGGAAGCGACGCGTGCGCTAGAGGCCATAATGTGGCCGCACGACCAAGATTCCACCCTGGATGAGTCCTCTGTAGGGATCCTCCGGAGGCGCTACAGCATCCCGGAGGAATACGTCCTTGGGGGCAGCGGGCCTTCGATCCGGTTCCCAAGGGCTTTGCCCTGACTCTCGACGCCCTGGAGGCCGGCCTACGTTTCCCCCTACATCCTGTCATCGTGTCCTGTATATCCCTGTGGCGGATCTCGCCTTCACAAATAACACCCAACTCTTGGCGATATTTGGTGGCTTTCCTGGGGGAATGCCATTACGCCAATATCACCCTGACTCGTAGCCTTTTTCTCTCATGTTTTTGCCTTTTCAAGGGGTCGGGGGGATACTTCCTCGCTGCTCGGGCGGGGTTCCGGGTTAGCGGCGCCCCCACCAATAACAAGGGGTGGAAAAGATGCTTCTTCTTCGTCGTGCGAAAGCGGGGTTTCGGGGTTCGGTGGTCCTCGAGGACCATTGACAACACGATCCGGCTCAACGCCGAGGATCGTGCGCACCTCGAGAAGGCGAGGTAATTCTTCCTCTTCGCAAGCCATCCGCAATATGTCGAGCAATGGCTTGTGGAAGCGGGCTTAACTGCGTTCTCGGGGTAGGTTATCACTGTTTTACGTTTTCGGGATCGCTGCCACATTCTCGTCTCTAACTGATCTTTATTTTTCACAGAAATGATGAATCTGCGATCATTCCATGGTGCGAGCACTCCGGCAGGCTCATCCCCGCGCGCCCCGGCTGTCCCAAAGCAAGCGGGGGGTGATTCCCCGCGGGCGGCTGAAGGAGGACGCCCCAAGAAAAGGTCCAAGGCGAAGGACGTGGTGGACCTCGATACGCCGGTGGCTCTTCCCGTAGGAGCGACCGACCGTCCGGATGCATCGGCCCCGGCCGAGAGTGCTGGGCCCAGCCAGGGGGCGGCCGGGGAGGGCCGGCGTCCCCCGGCCATGAAGGATCGTGTCCGGATCCAGGGAAAGGATCAGCCCTTCCTTTCCCGTGTAATGGGCGAGGTCCCTTCCGGGGGGGCGAGCAACCCTCTGGTGGCCCGATGGAGTGGATTGTCCCGGGGGGACAAAGTGTGGACTAGGGGAGACCCTTCGGCCACCTACCTCCGGGGAGCGTTTCATCCCGACATAGCTCGACCTCCTCGGAGGTTCTCATTGCCAAATCGGCCAAGTTGGTGCTATGGGTAAGCATCGTCTCCCTTTGGGTAAACATCGTCTATCATTATTTACTGTTCTCCTTTTGTGCAGAATCTCCACTACACCACGGCCCTGATCGACCGGGTTCACGACGCTGGTCGACTGGTAGGCGGGCTGAGCGAGTGCAACCTCGACTTGCGCCGCCAGCTGGAGGAGGCCCGAGGCGGTTGCTGCTGCCGAGCAGCGGGCGACCGATATGGGCGCCGAAGTGTCGCGCCTGACCGCCGAGCTCGAGGCCGCGTCGGCGTCGCAGGCCAGCCTGCAGAAGCTTCTCCGGACGGAGAAGTTGGAGAACCACCTCCGCACGAAGGAGGCCTCTGAATTGGCGGTGAAGCTGGCTTCACGAGAAGCCGAGGCAAAGGCCGCCCGGGAGGCCCTTACGGCGGAAGAAGGCAGTCGACCGGAGAGGGACCGGGAGGCGATCGAATAGTACAAGAAGTTGGAGGGCTTCCTTCTCGGCTTAGACCGGACGGGCATGGTATCCTATGAGTATGGGTACAAGGTCGCCCTAGCCGGGAAAGCGTGCCCTCCGGGTTCCGTAGTCGAGGAGGATCCCTTCACCTCCCGCCCCGAAGACCAGGGGGCGAGCATGCCCGACGAAGTCCCTTTCGATGATAGCCTACTGGGGGCCGCTTCTTGAGGGACTCTATCTTTTTTCTCTTTTTGAGGGTCTTCCCTCACCCTTTTTTGGGTTGTGTAACACTATTTTTTCCCCTCTAGGGGCTCATTTTGTACTTTAAAACTTTGGCAATGCAATTCCTACTTTGGCAATGCAACTCCAGAACTTTGGCAATGCAATTTCAAGTTAGCTTCAATAACCTGAATCCAATGCTAGCGTACTTCTGTTTGGTCTGGCAATCATTATAAAAACTTTAAACAAAATATTTCTTGAGGTTCTGGATGTTCCAGGTCCTCGGCACTTGCTATCCTGACATAGTCGCGAGTCGAAACGTGCTCGGTCGGACGACCTTGGTAATGCGGTAGGGGCCTTCCCACTTAGGTGCAAGCTTGCCTGCGGGCGGGGTCACTTACCTCGCCTTGCGATGCACTGTGTCTCCCATCCCGAGGTCGAGGCGTACCCTCTGTTATAGTTTCGGCGACACTTGATTGTATGCTAACATCTTTAGGTGTGCGTCGGCCTGCGCTCTTCGTGCGGTCTAGACCAGCCCGAACTCCCCGGTCGAGGTTGACTCTTCATAGTTTTCTACGGAAGGTCGGAATGACCAACTCGGCGTAACCGCCTCCACGCCCGAACGCCAGTCAGTATGGGGACTCGCGGCCGCTGGTAGTCCGCAAAGACCATAGGATATTCGGGAGCTCGCCGACCCAGCTTGATCGGGCTTCCGAAGTTCTTTTCTTAAGCCCATCAAGGATAGATCGGTTGGTTACCTCGGCGAGCCCGTTGGTCTGAGGGTGGGCCACAGAGCTAAACCTCAACTGGATCCGATAACTCGCGCAGAATTCCTTAAACCGAGCGCTGGAAAACTGGGTGCCGTTATCGGTGATGATAACGTTGGGAAGGCCGAATCGGGTCACAATGTTTTTCCATACGAACTGTTCGACCCGCCCGGCCGTAATGGTCGCCAGGGGCTCGGCTTCCACCCACTTGGTGAAATAATCAATTCCCACGATGATATATCTCCGCTGGCCGGACGCCAGGGGGAATGGGCTCAAAAGGTCCATCCCCCATTGCGCGAAGGGCCAGGCGCAATCCATGAAAGTGAGTGGGACCGCGGGAAGCTGCAGGGCGCGGGCTTGGCGCTGGCATATGTCGCACTGCCGCACAAAAGCCCTGGCGTCTCGGTGCAACGTGGGCTAGTAATAGCCTTGGCGTAGTATCTTGAAGGCCAAAGTTCGGCCACCCATATGCTCCCCGCAGGTCCCGCCGTGGACTTCGGCGAGAATTATTTTCGCCTCGTCGGGATCCAAGCATCGCAACAGGGGATGAGAAAACGACCTTCTGTAGAGCCGGTCGCCAATTTCGCAGTACCACGCCTAGGTTCGGCGTAGCCGTCACGCCTTGACATCATCCTCAGGCAGGATCCCCTCGCGCTTGTATCTCTGCATCTCCTGAGTCCACGTAAGTGGAGATGTCGGGACTCCGAGGTCCCCTATCTCCATGGTGGCCACCGACCGGTGTGCGAGCTCCTCGACCTCGGGATGTTCCTTGGGTTCGGCTCCCGAGGCTAACTTCGCGAGCCGGTCCGCCCACTCATTCTGGGACCTGGGCACTCTAGATAAAGTGAAACGAGAGAAGTTGGAGGTCTGGGTTTTTACCTCGGTTAGGTATTTTGACATGGTCGGGTCCCGCACCCGATATTCTCCGCCGACTTGTTCGGCAACCAGTTGGGAGTCCGTGAGAACATGGATCGCTCTCACCGTGATCTCGTTTGCTAGCGGAGGCCCGCCAAGAGTGCTTCATACTCCGCCTCATTTTTTATGGCCTCGAAGCCGAAGTGGAGAGAGTGCTCGAAAGAGTGTCCCTCGGGGTCCTCCAGGATAAGTCCTGCCCCGGCACCCCTCGAGCCAGATGACACATCCACGTGCAGGACCCAGTCTTGATAAACTTGCCCCGCGCCTTCCATTTCCGGCTAGGTCAACTCCGAGATGAAATCGGCCAGAGCCTGGGCTTTGATGGCCGTTCTCGGTTTATAGCGGAGGTCGAACTCGGATAGCTCCACCGACCATTTTAGGAGGCGCCCTGCCACGTCAAACTTAGAAAGAACTTGACGCAGGGGTTGGTCAGTCATTACCTCGATCGTATGGGCCTGGAAATAGGGGCGTAGCTTCCGAGCCGCCAGGATAAGCGCTAATGCCAACCTTTCGATGGGGGGGTAGCGCTGCTCCGGCCCACGCAGGACATGGCTGGTGTAATAAACCGGATGCTGTTTTTTGGAGGCTTCTTTTACCAGCACTGAGCTCACCGCGTGTCGAGACGCCGCCAGGTAGAGGCAAAGTTTTTCCGGCGTAGACACCGAGGTAAGGCGTGGGAGTGCGGATAGGTGCTGCTTCAGGCGTGCGAAGGCTTCCTCGCATTCCACCGTCCACTGGAAGTTCTTCGGATCTTTGAGGACCCAGAAGAAAGGAAGACACTTATCTCTCGATCGGGACAAAAACCGGGACAAAGCTGCAATCCTCCCGTTAAGGCGTTGAAGCTCCTTTATCGTTCTTGGAGATCTCATGTTGACGAGAGCTTGGATCTTTTCCGGGTTGGCATCAATTCCCCTCTCATGTATGATGAATCCTAGGAACTTCCCTGATGTTACGCCGAAAACGCACTTAGCTGGATTAAGGCGCATTCCATATCCCCTTAACGTAGCGAAGGTTTCCCTCAGGTCATCAAGGTGTGCGGCTCCTGTCTGACTTTTCATAATCATGTCGTCGACATAGACTTCCATGTTTCGCCCTATCTGGTGGGCGAACATCTTATTCACCGTCCTTTGGTAAGTGGCCCCAGCATTCTTTAATCCGAACGGCATAACCTTGTAAAAATAAGCTCCTTGGGGTGTGTGGAAGGCCGGTGTTGTCTGATCCTCTGGTGCCATCCGATCCGGTTGAACCGAGTAGGCATCCATGAAGGAGAAGTGGGCATGCCCGGTTGAGTCGACCACCGGTTGATCCTAGGCAAGGGGAAGCGATTCTGCAAGCACGATTTAGATCGGTGTAGTCGACACACATCCTCCAAATTTTCATTAGGCTTCTTTACGAGGACTACATTGATGACCATTGGGGTACCTGACTTCCTCAATGAAGCCGGACGCCAAGAGCTTGTCAACCTCTATTTGCATAGCTTGTTGGCGCTCAAGAGCCTGATCCCGGGGTCTTTGTCTCACCGGGCGAGCGGTCGGGGAAATGCTCAGGTGGTGTTGAGAAACTTCCGGGTCGATTCCCGGGAGGTCGGTCGCTGTCCAAGCAAAGACGTCGGTGTTTTCTTGGAGGAGGCTAATAAGTTGAGCCTGCTCTTGATCGTCTAGGTCCGGACCGATCCCGACCGTCCGGTCGGGACGGTCATCCCGCAGCGGAATGTTGATTGCCGGCCGTCACCGGGACACTGGGTCGGGTGTCGCGACCGCGGTCTTCGAGGGGCTGTTCGCCTCTTTCTCTTACCCGGAGATCGTCAAGTAACATCGCGATTCCTGGGGATCTCCCCGGACTTCCCCAACTCCGGCGCTGGTCGGAAACTTCAAGGTCCGGTGGTATGTAGATATAATCGCCCTTAGACTGTTGAGGGTGGGTCAGCCTAGGATGGCATTGTACGCGGTGGGGAGATCGACCACCAGGAAGGTCACCAACATTGTTTTTGTCTTCGGAGAGTCACCGAGAGTTAACAGTAGGGTGACCGCACCCCGCGGCGAGATCGAGTCGCCGGTGAACCCAGTGAGTGCCGAGTACAGAGGCTTCGTGGCCTCCTTCGCAATCCCAACTTCAAGAAGGCATCGAAGTAAAGGATGTCACCGAGCTGCCAGTGTCGATCATGATCCTTCTGACCTGCGCATTGGCGATTCGGGCCGACACCACCAGCGCGTCATCATGCTCCGAAACTCCCAAGTCCCTTGAGGGGAAAGTGATCTCTGGCTCGGAGGGAGGGTGGTTTTCCCCAGTTGCGACAGCACGGGCATAAGCTTTTCGTCTCGAGGCGCTATGCCCTCCAGAGGCGGGCCCCCCTATAATTACGTCGATGTGTTGCTCAACCGGGCCTTCGGGATGCAGGGAGGGTTCCCGCGGACACTGGAGGTATTGGTCTAAGTGTCCCCTTTGGATCAGCTCCTCAATTTGCCGCTTCAGCTCGTGGCATTGCTCCGTGTCGTGCCCATTTTGCCGATGGAAGCGGCGACGGTATGATCGCCAGCTCGCCGGCCCTCAGGGCGGGGAGGCTTGAGCATTCCTCTTTCCTTTATCTGGAGAAATATTTGCGTCCGCGACGCGTTCAAGGGGGGAGGTGGCAGCCCGGACGCGTATTGGTCGAGATGCCCCGCCTGGCGTCCCCGGTGCGGGGACTGCTGCATAGTCGTCGTTCCCGCTCGGGCTGGTGTCAAACGCCCCCTTGGACGTTCTTCCTTTCTTTCCGACATCCAAGTTTCGACCGCCACATACTGATTCGCCCGCTGAAACATCTCCGCAATGGACACGGGGGGTCGCTCCACCAAGGACCAACAAAACTTCGAGGGCCGCAGCCCTATCATGAACGCTTGCATCAACAGTGAAGGGTGAGCGTCAGATAACCCTCGTACCTCCATGGTAAACCATCGCACAAAGTGGGAGAGGGGTTCATCCTCCTTTTGCTTCAAACCCAGGAGGAGCGCGACAGAAGGCTTCGGACGCGCGAACGCCAGAAAATGTAGCTCGAAGTCCTTGGCGAAGCCGTCAAGGACGCGTACCGTCCGCTTTTTAAAGTGTTGTACTGCACGCGGCCCTTTCAACGCGTGGGGAACGCTCGGCACATCGTAGCCCGAGGTTCCATATAGGGCCATCTGAGCTCGGAAAGCGGCAACATGGTCCGTGGGATCACTAGCTCCATCATAAAGGTCGATGGAGGGGAGGTGAAAATTCAAGGGCACCGGGTATTCCTGTATGTCGCTGGCAAACGGGGACTCCCAGTGGGGCTCCTCCCTCTGCTCCTCTTTAGACTTACAGACGTCCCTTTGCACCTCATCCAGGCGCTGGGAAATAGAGCCGAGTTGAGCCCGAAATAAATCCGAATCGAGGACACCGCCTCGGGCTCAGATACCCAGTTTTGAGAACCCGGTTCCATCCAGACCGGTGGGAAGCTGGGGAAGATGGTGCCATGGGGGGCGCCTCATGAGCCCGGGGGGAGGGTCCCGGTCTCTAGTGGCTCGGCCCTCCCATTCCCTGAAGCAGACGAGGGACGACGGCCTGGACGGCGCTTACTAGAGCTCGGACCTGTTATGATAGGTCCTGAAAGGCCTCCGCGGTGATGGAGGGAAGTGAGGAACCTCGCTCTGGCGGGTGGAGTCTGGGTCGTTGAATAAACTCGAGCGTTTTGCGGTCGCGGGATCGCCCCTCCGTGGTCCGGAGGTAAGTGGGGCTTCCCGGGTGCCTCCCGGGAGCGCCTTTCGTCCATGTGTCGCTCAGGCGCAGCAGTAATCTTTCGACACGGGCCTCCTTCTAGCGCCAACTGTAGTGTAAACAACTTTACCGTGACTGGGTGTGCGACGAGAATCCGGGAACCCGGGGTCGTCTCAGAAGGTTCGGCTCGCCGACGCTCCGCTCCAACTAGGTCCCAAGGGGTAGCGTGGCGCCAATGTCGCCGGAATGGAACTGCACAAAGGTGAGTCGAGGGTGCTCCGCCCACCCTCCGACGCTCAAGTCGCTATCTCCCGTAGGCTCCCGGCCTTCCTTCCCTTTTCCATTCCAAATGGCCAAAAAATAATTGAAGAGTTCAGAGTGCACCTTTTTCTTCCCTTCTTCCCCGCCTTTACCCCTTCGCCTTAAATATGTCGGACGGATGACGCGCTTCCGGTTGCGTCTGCGGGTGGTATACGGATCTGACCTCGCAGGCCGGTGCCGTGGTCAACCCTGCGTGTACGTGGGGCGAGGCAGAGGAGAAGCGACGTCGGGTAATTAAATACGGGAGTAAAAGAGCGCAGGAGGGGCGATGACGTCATCCGGACGTGATACCCAACACCGAGTGTCACGTCACATTTAATACGCATAACATCACCTAATCGATGACAGCAAAACAAAATTGAGAACGACGATGAACAGAAAATTCTGTCACATCGATCTTTTGTGAGGTCGTGATGCTGATTCAATCGCCTGCACTCGCAATAACAGCTCTTTCTTCACACACACACACACGTGTACATAAACTTTGACCATCTGGAACGCTATTTATTTCAAGATCGACAGCTCCATCAATCGTGTCAATTTTGGCCATCTACAACAACAATATTTCATGGGCCAAGTACCCAGAAGTGAAGTGTTACTAGTTAATATATGTAATATAATTAATTAAATTTTGATGATAGAATTGATTAATAGAAAAAAAATTATATTATGATATTATTCCTTAGGGGATGCTCTTCATGGAAATAATTCTCCTAATAACTTATAATAAGTCTTCTGCTCTTGTCTATAAATAAATAGGATCTATACAATCTAAAAGAGATATTTAATAATTACATCAAAGAAAAATATTTCACAGACATCGATTGAGAGATTATAGTTTTTATCTTAATCTCCCTAAGTCATCAATTTGAGTGGTCCTATGAAAATATTGAAAAAGAGAATAAGGAGTATATTTCCTCCCGCAGATTGATAGCGATATTGGATCTAAAGTAGGTACCCATATCATATAAAGATTTTTTCTCTTATTTTTAGATGACACCAAAAGATACACATCATAAAACCAATCTATTGTTATTTGATTTCAATCATAACATAAATATCTTTTCGCATTATAGAAAATATGATTATAAATTTTATGCTTACAAGAAGATCTTGAAATATATAATACGGATTCATACAAATAAAAATATGTTATCAGATAGAAATCTTGGATGGCTGCTCGCTGTTGGGACGAGTGGATTTAGATTTTTTATAAATATATAATATACAGTAATTGGTCCTCCATAGTTCGTAATCAAAATAAAAATTGAAAATAACCTCACAACCTTGGAATTAAGTAAGTATATATATATATCATGTACTTGCATTTATGTTTGATATCTTTTATCAAGCAAATGATCCAATCAATTGATTCATCAGTAGTAGGCCAAATGACGGACTCGAATTGGACCCAAATCCATCTGATCTCGAGCTCCGACCGAAAGCGGCCCAAGTTAACCCAGAAGCCACCCGTCAAAAGCCGCCGCTGAAGTCGTCGACCCGAGTCTGGACTCGTTGAGCCCAACTCGCTCTCGTGCTCGCTCCTTCGCCCATGGCGTTCTCCCCGAGGGCGTCGTCTTCGTCCTCCCGCGGCCGCCACGGTCGGCGCTCCGATCTTTACTCCACCGTCGTTATCCATGGAGACGACGACGGCGGATCCGAACCGGATGCCACCGCCGCCGGGGACGACGACGAAGAGGAGGAAGCCTCTTCCCTCCCTCCCCTCCTCCAGCGCGTTCCCAAGGACTTCGGCGCCGCCGTCGACGACGACGACGAGGACGAAGGCGGCGATTTCTCCGGCACGTTCATCGTGAAGCGCGATGCGCGGCCGTCTCCCTCCTCTCCCACCGCCCGCCGCACCCTCCGGTCACCGTTCTTGGATCTGAAGCGTGCGAGCCCTAGGAGCAGGGGGGGCGAACAGGACGATCCTTACTCCACGTTCTTGATCCATTCTACATCGAGGGGGTCGGGCCTGAGTGAGTCCGTGTCGGGGACCGTCGTCCGCAGGACGGGCGGCGGTGGAGGTGGGTTTGGGTCACCGTTTACCAGCGGGGCGGTGGAGGAATTCAGAATGGGGGAGGGAGGAGGCTTTAGACAATCCCAATGGGAGGAGGGGAAGCAGCAACATCAGCAGCAGCAGTCCCAGAGGAGGAAGGCGTCCGTGAGTTCGGTGCCTGATAGCGTTGCCAGGGAGGATCCTTCATCCAAGTATGAATTGCTCCATGAGCTAGGTAAGCGCTGCAACCTGAGTACCTCTTCTTTTGCAAATGGCTATCAAGAAAGTGATGTTTTTTTTTTTGTTTGGAGAAAATAAGCTTTAGGATGGTACAGTGGAAACAGATGCCTTCATTGGCTTCTCTTGAACTTCTAATTCTTGTAGCCAATGGTCGTTGGAACTACTTTGAAGGATATACTCGTTCTAGAAATTGGTTGTTCTATGATTTCTCCATCTTGCTTGGCAAATGTTTCCTCTTGGACATGCTTAGGAAAGGGTTGTTCAGTGGTCGGTCATCATTCAAGTTATGGGTTGCCTTAATTAAGGCATCCTAAGGCACCATAGAACTTACTACTAGTCTTCCTGTTTGAAGAAATCAAATATTCAAGTGTTTCGTTGATAAAGGGTCTGCCTTTTACTGGTCTTGATTAGCTTTGCAATTGGGCATGGGCAGGCAAAGGTTCTTATGGTGCAGTGTACAAAGCTAGGGATTTAAAGACTTCAGAGCTTGTTGCCGTCAAAGTGATATCCTTGACCGAAGGGGTATCTCCTTTTCTCCGTGCTACTTGATAAATCTGTTGGTTCTTTGGGTGCACCTAAGTAGTGTATCATTGTAAGGCCTTATGTTCACATAGTCGAAGCACAGCTATGGCAGAAATCAGGGACCATTACTGAGCATCATATCTTAAAGTATAAAAGAAAAAAAAAATGTTTGAAATAAATAAATTCCATGAGAAAATTTATATATTATGTTTTAGGGAGAAACATTTTAGAATTACCACCCCAGTATATGCCTCATACGAAAGTAATATTGAATATTGTCTTTATGTTGATTTATCTACTGAATTTTATACAATTTTTTTTATACTATACTATTTTATATTCTATTTTTTTTTTTACACTTGAAGCAAATAAGTTTATTGAAAGCTTCAAATACAATTCGAACAAATATACTTGGTAATAATGCATCCCGTTCTTGTTTAGATTATAGCAGAAGGCAGCCAAAATCATCCAACATTGAAAACCTTGTGGTAAATACAATTATTTGGAAAATTTGACAATTGGAACTACAGATATCTCACAAGAACTTGTATCTACATTTCTAGCTCTCTGCTGAATTTATACGAATATTTATATTTACAGATATCTTGAGCTTATTTCCATACTAAGGTAATCAAATGGTTACTAGTTTCATTTTTACAAGAAATCTTGGAAAAGATGAATTCATTGCAAATAGATTGTGAATGTTTAGTTGCCTTTCAACGAAAACTTTGTTTATATGTAAATATCTTGATCAGGAAGAGGGTTATGAAGATATCCGTGGAGAAATTGAAATGCTGCAGCAATGTAGTCATCCAAATGTTGTCCGCTATTTTGGGAGCTACCAGGGAGAGGAATACCTATGGGTATGTCAAATGATCTTCACATGCTTCACAAAGCGGTAACACTAATACATATAATCTTTGCTTGTCATGTACTATAATATGCAACTTTACTCATACAGGTCCCGTGAAGATTACTTAAATATACTAGTGGTCATTTTTTCACATAGTGTCCTATTTTTTCTGGAAAAAATGTGGCTTGTGGCATACGAACTATAGTCATTCATATAACTAGCATGCTATCTTTATGTGGGCTTTTGTCCTGGTCGCAAGTTCAACCTAATGTAATATCTCAGGTCGCTCAGTGAATGCTCTATATTGTTCAGAACTTATTTATGCCTTCAGTGACGAAATTCTCTTAAAAAATGAAAGAAATGTTTGAAAAATATGGACCAACCAGTTTTATCTGCTTAGGAACTATTTACTGGTACTCACTGCAACTTCTGGTGTTATGTGTTCCATGATGCGATGTTTGTGTAACTTACAGTGGTTCGATTTTACTTTGTATCTGAATTTAGAGCTTTCTTAAAAAGTTGTTTATTTGTCAACTTTGTGATCCACATATCTAGCGACACATTGATAGGGAAAAGATGGATAGTGTTGATCTTAAAAAGTGAAATTCAGATTATCATTTTTTTCTTGACATTTTAATGCTAGTAAATTATAGTTTTTCCTGTACTTTTTAGGTGATTAGTGTGTTTGGTGTCCATCATTCTTTTAATTTGCATTTGGCAGATAATAATGGAATATTGTGGTGGAGGAAGCATTGCTGATTTGATGAATACTACAGAGGAGCCTCTAGATGAGAACCAAATCGCATATATCTGTCGAGAAGCTTTAAAGGTATCAAAACTTTGTCATTTGGCAGACTATCATTTGTTGGACTACTAGTTTTTCATCTAAATTTATTTTCTTTGAGAAACTTAAGAATTAAATACTGGATGAAAATTTTCTTCTATCATCAAGACAAATGTTGGAGATCACTATATCATATTCTCATGAAATACACTTACGTTTTGCACTTGCTGCTGCCAGCTCTCCGTCATGAACAACTTTTTTGATTTATCTTGATAAAGTAGAACTCCTTATTGATGAGACAACAATGCCTTTGTTGTAACATACCAATGCTAATCACTGTTGGACTTTAAACTGTCAATAGACGAGACTCCTTCAATACGAATCCTATTGTTTGTGAAAAAAAATTATAAATAGATAGTGCATCTTGGCAGACTATATTATTAAGTCAGTTGCTTTTGTTAGGTTCCTCATAAGATGGCTGGTTGTGCTTTTCTCCATTTCCTTTGATTGCATAGGCAATTCTTATTGTCTTAACAAATGGAGACAAATTGTCCCTTTATGCATGATTACTAGCAAATGTAGATTGATCCTTGTAATGTTATAAAGAAAAGTCAACATCAACTTGGAAGAATGAACTGTAGCATGGAGAAGGCAGGCTTGGCCAATTGAAATCATATAAGAGCACAAAGTGAGTCAGAGAATTAGACAGGTTGAGTCACATGTGGAAGTGGCAGTGATTGACCAACTCAAGGGACCAGGTCGCAGCTCATGAGTCCAAATGGACCAAGTCTTATCGTTTTGCTTGTTTCAAAATTGAGCTTTAGAATTAGACACAGATTTGGTTCATTAATCTAGCAAACGAGTTGGAAGATTATTTTTACCCATAATTAGCCTTAAACTGCATTAATAAAGATGCTTAATCCCAATTTACTATGCATAAGCACATCATGCCTGTGTACAATTTTTTTCTACTAAAGGCTTGACATCCTCCTCAAAGCCCATTTCTTTGTGGTGGCTTCACATGAAATGCAACCTAAAATCATTTCTTTGTAAGCAAGTGAAGCACATGATACTAGTGGTGGCTTCACACCATTATGTGTCTCTTGCATTGTCCATAAATTGCCCTTTCTTATGGGTCTCATTCGTCCATAACAGTCATGATAATCAAATCTGATAAGTCCATTGACCCAGGAATCCCAATGCCATATGTGCACATTATGTTGGAACAATATGGCATATTATGCCATATTGTTGGAAAAAGAATAAAGAATGTTCAATTTATCAAGATTAGCTAATCATGCATGAAAATCTTCTTTAATCTAAGTAGAAGAACTAGATTATTCGATACTTTTGAATTAGGCTTTTGCATGCTATTTTTAATGTGATTATTTGGTTATTTTGGATTCTTTATTTTTTTATAATTTGATTTTTCAACTTTCTTGATGTAGGGGCTTTCATATTTACACTCAATTTTTAAGGTCCATAGGGACATTAAGGGTGGCAATATTTTGCTTACGGAGCAGGGAGAGGTAAAGTTGGGTGAGCACTTTCCAGACAAGATTACTCATGCAACATGGAGTAAAAAGATGCACAATGACAACTATAGTTCTTTATGTTCTTTTGTATTCTCATGCAACATGGAGAAGAACAGGGCATGCACACAATGACGACTATAGTTCTTTATGCTGTTTATATATTTTCTACAGTGGAATTAGCATTTTTTCACCTGAAACTTGTGTTCTGTCCTAACTTTGTTGTTGTATCATCATCCTGGTGTTGCCTGAACAGGTGATTTTGGTGTTGCTGCCCAACTTACAAGAACAATGTCAAAACGCAACACGGTACATTGTCTTTCCTAGACATGGGTGTTTGCTTTCAAACTGGTTGAATACTTGAGAACACTTTACAGTAATATTTAATTCCATTGTTTATTAATATATTCTGTTTTGTATTTTTGTAGTTCCTGTTAGATATTTGCATTCTCTAGTATCTGTCCTTGTAAAGCACTCATTAAGTGAATATGTAATATTTATTCCCAAATGTCAATATTAGAATATGGAGCTTTCTCTAAGGTTTCAGGTTTCTTTCATCAATATCTTCCTCCCTTATTTTTGACAATCTAGTATTCTATCAAATATCGGAGCTAAACTAATCGAATCGGTATCTGAAGCATTCTCTCAGAAAAGGAAAAAGTTTATCCAGCCCATCTGAATAGGAACTTGCAATAAATTATCCAAAATGGGTTAGGATTGTTATCCTCAGGAAAAATGTCACAGTGAACTAGTAATTTTCTCTCTAACTTGAAGCCGTACTCAGGACTACTGTTATTTCCCCTTTGCCATTTATTTAATTTACAGTCTGTTTTGTGACCCTTCTTTCATCTGTCATTTCACATCAAGCATTTTAAATAGTAAACAAAACTTCAAAGTTCAAACACATGAAGCTAGTTCTGATGCCTAAAGATCCTGTGATATTCATATTCCCGACCCATTCATCTTATTTTGCAATAATGTTGTGTACCCTCTGTATTTGTTTCTTATTTAATGCAATTAAATTAACCTGGAGTGGAGAAAATCTTCATACTGCACACAACATAAAAATTCCTTACTTTTATGCAATGTCTTTGCCTGTCATTTTCAGATTATTGGCACTCCACATTGGATGGCTCCAGAAGTTATTCAAGAAAGTCGTTATGATGGAAAGGTAACTTAATTTTTATTACTTTTACCCAAACCTTCCTAGGTATTTTATGCTCGTGTGATGTGAAAGTCCTTCAGATGTCACTAAAAACTTCTGTCTTTATCTATTCTACAAATTCACAGGTAGTCACATGATGTGTCTACAATGTCCTTAAC